>PVLC010004821.1:54107-81671 GCA_004027655.1 Graphiurus murinus | reverse complement strand
AAAAAATCAAAACCATAGTCATAGGAAACAGATCAGTGGTTACCTAGGGCCAGGAAATGAAATAAAGTGCAAAAAGATCATGAGGAAACTCTTTAGGTTGATGGAATAGTTTTATATTTTGATCGTGGTAGATGTTACATGAATGCATGCAATTACCAAAATTCATGAAACTCTACACTGAAAATGAGAGGATTCTGTTTCCTGTAAATTGTACCTTAATAAGCTTTTCAAAAGAACTTCTAAAATCATATTTCACTTTGGTCCCAATTTCCATTTCCCTGAGTAACAATGACTATGGTTGTAATAGACACTGATGGTGCCCTGCACAGATATCCTTTATTCAACCAGCGCGTTTCCCCCCTGGATGCTGCTAGCTTGACTCACACCTTCATTCTTCTCTGGAGAAATGCCATTAGCCAATGGGAGTCACATCACCTGAAAAAGTCCGACAGCCCACAGCCATTAACTGGCTAAAGTAGGAATACAAGGGCTAGTTCCTTCTCTTCAAATGGGACAAATCTGTGGCACCACCCCCTGGGACAGACTGAAATCATGTCTCTGTTTAGCTTCTTCCTCTGTTTCCCTCCTTACAGGTTCTTCTTTAGAACACTCCTCTCCCTTCCCCCTCACTCAAGAATCCCTGTCTTAGGCTTCTAGGGAACCCAGCCTAAGGTTGTGACCATTTGTCCATTTGTCTCTTTTTTTTATCTGCTTCTTTTTTATTATTATGTTGGTGCATTGTAGTTATACAACATAGTGAGATTCAAAGCGATGCATTTATATATAGGCACACATCACTCGGTGTGTGTCCCTCTGGATCCCACCCCCCATTCCCATTCCTGATGCAGAAAAATGTATCAATAATGTTTTATTTTAATTTATTTTCATACTGGAGATTGAATTTAGGGGTAGTCTACCTCTGAGCTACACCCTACTTTATATTTTATTTGGAAACAGGGTCTCACTAAGTTGCGAAGGGCCTCATTAAGTTACTGAGGCTGGCCAGGAACCTGTGATCCTCCAGTCTCAGCCTCCCAAGTACGGGGATTACAGGTGTGCTCCACCATGTCCAGCTCAATAATGCTTTTAAAGTTGGAATTTTTGTCTTGTTTAAGAAATCTCTCATGCCCCTAGGTCTAAAATACATTTTCCCATATCTTCTATTACAAGTTTTAAACTTGTTTTTCATATTTCCTTCATTAATCCATTTGAAATCGTATTCTCTATATGATGTAGGGTAGTTCACATCTCTGTCTCTCTCCCTTGTCTCTCTTACTGTCACTCAGAGTCTCTCTCTGTCTGTCTCTCTCTCACACACACACAGACACACACACACACACACACACACACACACACACACACACACATATACACACACATATATTTTTAAGAATCTTTTTCCTACTCATGTGCAAGGCCATCCATAGCATGTCGCTTCCATATATTCACAAGTCTCTTTCTATTGCATTTCTGAGATTAACCTAACTTTTACCTTTCTTAAAGATAACTGGACTAGTTTTACTAATATCTGTTAGGGATTACGCATATATTCAGTGATAAGATTGGTCTGTAACTTCTTGTTATCCGGTTTTGGTATCTATCAAGCTTATTGAATATCATGGGGGATATACCAATAAACTTTCTAGAAGACTTTGTATAAGACCTTGCATAAAATCAGAATGACCTGTTTGTTACAATTTTAATGAAACTCACCTGTAAAAGCATATAGAGCTAATGTTTGTAGAAAAATGTTTAATTAAATTTTTTGAATGGTTTTGGGACAACTCATACTTTCTTTTTGAGATAATTTTGAAGAGTTATAATTGTCTGGAAATTTTTCTGTTTTGTCTATATTTTAAACTGAATAGATATCATTGTTTATAATATTCTCATATTTTAGTAACTTTTAAATTTATGCTGTCTGTAGTTATATCTCCTTTTCATTCCCAAAACTGTTTATGTCTTTGTCGGGGGCCTAGCCTGGCCAGCTGGACCTTGCCTCTAGATGGCGCCTGGTAAAGTGCCAGAAGCAGCTACAGGTGGATTACATCCCGAGGCTGTGCCACGCCAGAGCGCATGCACCAGCACACCCGACTCGTGGCCGGCCAGGTGAGAGCTGTACGAGACACCTCGTGGCTTAGGCCTGGTGCAGCTATAAGAGCCTCCACCTCTCGCATAGAAGGATGGACGGCTAGAGGCACGGCTAATAGGGGAAGCACGGCTAAGAGCACGGCTAAAAGCACGCTGTTGGGGAAAGGCTGGTTGGGAAGTTGCTGGGCTGGAAAGTTGCTGGGAAGTTCTGGGAGGAATTGGTTGGGAAGAAGAAGCGGTTGCGAAGAGGTTGGCCGGGTTGCTGGGGAAGTCCTGGGAAGAAAGATTGTGGATTGCTAGTGGAAGATGGGTTGCTAGAGAGAGGGGTTATTGGAAGTCTGTAGGAAAACTATTTGGAAAGACGACCTCAGCACTGTGTTTGTTATCGTGTGTGTAAAACCTTTGATCCCAGAAAAGAGAGAGAGATAATAAAAGAGGTTCGAACCAGCAGCTTTTAGCCGGCGTCTTTTATTGGGGCCTCATGGCTGAGGGTTCAGCCTGGGGCGCCCGATATGTCTTCTCTATTTTGATCAATCTAATAAAGTTTTATTTTTTAGTTAATATATTCTAGGAGCCAGTTTGGCTTTGTTAATGTGCTCTATGATATCTTTATTCATATTTCTACTTACTTTGACTTATTATTATGTTGTTATAATTTCTGGTTGGTTATTTTACTCATTAATTTAAGATATTTTTCTTTTCTAAGTAAATATTTTAAGATACAAAGCTCCCTGTAAATACTAATAATACTGGTTTCCCTACAACTCCAAAATATGATATGTAATATTGTCATTTAAAAATTTTTATGGTTTCTTCTTTGATTCATTTGGAAATTTTTTTTAGCTAATTCTAAGTATATGAGAATTTTAAAAATTGTTATTGACTTATAGATCAGTTGCATTATGGTAAAAGAACATGGTATATATAATACCAGTTATTTGAAATAAGGTAAACTTGCTTTATAGGCCAGTATATAATCAATTTTTATAAATGTTTCACATGAACAGAGAAAAATAACATTTATTTTTAAATGATTGACTGTGGAGTTCTATATATGACTATTAGAACAAGATTATTAATTGTGTTTGTTCAAAACTTCCATATATTTACTCTTATACACTGGAAAATATATATTGAAATCTTCTACTCTGATGTTAGCTTTGCTCATTTTTTTATTTTCCCATTTTTTTGTAATAGTTCTATTAGTTTTTGTATTAGATATTTTCAGGCTATTTCACTATAAACATGCAAGCTTAGGATTTTTGTATCATCCTGGTCAATTAAGCCTTTTATGATTTTGTGTTGTTGCACTTGTTTATCATGATCATTAATATAAATGAACATAGTTCTATATCACCCATTTTTATTTCTCTGTGACTTGCCTTTACTTTGTTATTTTTATTTTAATACTTTGTAGGACTGATTGAGTCTGTTCAGTAGAATTTTTACCCATTTTTATCTTTCTGCTGGTGTGGAATTTATGTCCTGTAGGTTTTTAAAATTCTTTTAATAGATATTCTTGAAAGTTTTGTGTGTGTGTGTGTGGTGCTGGGGATTTAACCCAAGGGTATTCTACCCCTAAGCTACACCCCCAGCCTATTTTATTTTTTATTTGGAAACAAGGTCTCACCAAGTTGCTGAGAGCCTCATGAAGTTGCTGAGGCTGGCTTCAAACCTAAGTTTCCTCCTGTCTCAACCTCCCAAGTACTGGGACTATAGGCATGCACCACCATATCCAGCTATAAGTGTGGTTTTAAGACACAATATTAGTTTGGAGATACATATATGTATATATAATTTTATTTATTCATGATCTCTTCTTGCATCATATACTGTTCCTATGGGATAATTTTTCTAGCGCATGAAGAACATCATTTAGAATTTATTTTAGAACAGATATCTTGGAGGTGAATTTCCTTTGTTTTGTTTTATTGGTTTTTTTTTCTGCAAATATTCTGATTTTACTCTCCATTTTGAAAGGCAGCTTCTGGTAACATTTTTTTTGAGGTACTGGGATTGAACTCAGAGGCATTCTACCTCCGAGCTATACCCCCAGCCCTATTTTTTATCTTTATTTTGAAACAGGGTCTCACTAAGTTGCAGAGTGCCTCACTAGGCAGCTGAGGCTGGCCTTGAACCCGGATCCTCCGGTCTCAGCCTCCCGAATGCTGGGATTACAAGTGTGCACCACCATGCCCGGCTTGGTAACATATTTCTAACTTAACAATTCTTTTCTTCTAACCCATTTGAAGCTATTACCCACTGTTTTTGGTTTCCATTGTTGCTACAGGAAGTCTACTATCATTTGAATTGTGTTTTATTTATCCTGTTTGGAGTGTGATGTGTTTCCTGGGTTTGTGAATTCATATTTTTCATCAGGTCTGGAAAATTCACATCCATTATCCCTTCAATATTGTCTTTTCTCCATCCTTTCTATTCTTTCCTCAGCACTTAGATTAGGTACATATCAGACTACCTTCTCATTCTGTTCTGTTTCTTAATGTTTTTCATCTCCATTTCCTTTTATACTGCACTCACTATACTGCACTCATTTAAGCTTTGTTTAATAGGCTGTTAATTTGTCCATTCCGTTTTTTATTTCAACAACTGCATTTTTAATTTCTAGGATTTTTTCAAGTCTGCCTGTTCATTCCTTATAACATCTTATTGAATGCTTAGATTTGTCATTATGCCTTCTATTTCTTTACACATGTCATTCCCATTTGTTCTGTGCTCAATATCTAAGCATTTTAATATCTGCATCCTTAAAGGGTCCAAATCCAATATTTGTAGGCTCTGACTTTCACTCATTATTAATGTCCTAACTGTGAGTTACATAATCTTTGATTGTGAGCTCATTGGTTTTATTTAATCGGCTGGATTTTGTGGGCCAAATTTGGGGAAGCTTTCCTCTAGAGAGCGTTTGCTTCTGCTTCCTCCAAGAACCAAGAGATTACTTCATCTTGAGTGTCTTGGCTCAGCTCAGGAGTCTCTGGATCATCCGCCCTACCTCCTCATTGTCCCAAGATTTAGTCTTCAAGCATCAATGACATTTTGTCATATGCCCTCAGGGCAAATCGACCCATTACAGCAGCCCACTTCTCTAGTCTCAGGGCTTTGCTACTCTAGCTCCAGTTCATGGTACAAGTGTAGTATTCCCTGTACATATCCCTTTCTTCTTGTCATACAAGTACAGTCTCAAAAAGTGTGCCCTATGCAGAATACAGTCAGCAAAGTTTTTTAAAGCTTTGATTCAGCTGTAATGTCAGAAGTGGAAATCAAGGAGATCAATCATAGTCCTATTCCACACACATCAACAAAGTCAGTTCATCTAACATTTACTGAACATATACCATGTTTCAAGCAATCAATATAAAAATTACTTTATTTATAGGTAAACTGCTCTATTAGCAGCATCCCTCACTAAAATGCTTTTTTCTTCCACTTTGTTTCCACATATTTTAAATTTATTAACCTTTTTGAAAACTATTATTAGCTGTTGAAATCATGTCTAAAGTCAAATAGTATCTTTGCTAATCTAATTTCTTCTTTTATTTCTTTCCTTTCTGTCTTTTTTTTTGGGGGGGGGGTACTAGGGTTGAACCCAGGGGTGCTCTGCCACTGAGCTACACCCCCAGCCTTTTTATTTTGTAACAGAGTCTCACTAAGTTGCCACACACTGGCCTTGAGCCTATGATCCTCCTGTCTCAGCCTCCCAAGTGCTGGGATTATCATCTCCATTTCTACTCATGGTAGTGCTATTCTTTCCATCACAGAGAATAAAACTCTCAAAATGTATTGACCCCTTCTCCTCCTTCCTTCCATAAATCAAAGTAGCCCCTGCAAATTGCCCTCTTCCATCCCTCCCTTTCTTTCTTTTCTCATAGACTCTTACCGACATGTACCTAGATTCTCAGAATTGCATTCTTCCTCCTTTCCCTATCTTTCTTTTCTAGTAAACATGCCACATTTTTGCAAAACCATTTTCCTTAGGCACAGCTCCAACCATGTCATTCACATCCACAAAATTCTTCAATGAGTTCCCATTGTCTTAGGAATGTATGGCTATATTCCTCTGTGTGTGTGTGTGTGTGTGTGTGTGTGTGTGTGTGTGTGTGTGTGTGTGCGTGTTTCACTGGGGATTAAGCCCAGGGGGCATTCTACCTCTGAGCTACACTCCCAGCCCTATATTATTATTACTATTTTTTTGCAGTACAGGGGGTTGAACTCAGGGGCATTCTACCTCCGAGCTAGTTGTGGGGTGCCTCACTAGGTAGCTGAGATTGGCCGCGAACCTGTGATCCTCCAGCCTCAGCCTCCCAAGTACTGGGATTACAAGCATGCGCCACCACGCCTGGCTCTTTTTTTGGTTTTGAAACAGGGTGTTGCTAAGTTGCAGAGGGTCTCACTAAGTTGCTGAGGCTAGCCTCGAACCTGCAATCCTCCTTTTTCAGCCTTCCAAGTACTGGGATTACAGGCATGTGCCACCACACCTGGCTTGGCTATCTCCCTTTAAAGGGAAAAAAATCTTAAACATATTAACATTTTGCTTAATTATAGACAAATATAAAGGTAACAAACTTCTTATGTTTAAGTGTCTTAACCATAAACTAAAATAACTTTACAAATTAAATAAAAGCAAAACTACCAAGCCAATCAAAGTCAAATTAACAACATAAGCATGGCGCTGAGTGCTATGGCCCAGGTTTGGTGGTGGTGGTTGTTTTTGGCACACCTATATCACAATGCACCTGCAATGACTAAATCCTCCCACTTCTTTATTCAAAGCCCAGAAACATCTTCATTGCACACAGGTGATGTCATCTGATTTCAACTAGGGCAAAGACATCAGTATCATTTACTTTTTCCAACTGGCTTTAATTGCCTAGGGAGCGCTAATAAAACAACCCAGAGGTACGATTTGGTGCCCTCTAATCACAGAAGCCAATGCAGGCCCTGAAATCTTATGGTTGTTTTAAGTTTCTACATGAATTTCCAGGTCATTCAGAATGCACTGAATTTATTTTTAGATTGTCCTTTAGATAAAGGCATAAAAATTCAATTCTCATAGACCTTATTTGGTCAATGAAATGCATCACTTCTAAGTAAAAGCTTTAATGGATATGGCATGACTTCCCATGGTCTTCTGTCCTGCCATCCAGCAATGGTTCAGATAGATGCTCTTATAAAAGCCTAGATCCTGCCAGGCCTGATGGTGCATGCCTATAATCCTAGTACTTGGGAGACTGGATTGCAGGTTCAAGGACAGCCTCAGCAACTTAGCAAGACTTTGCTTCAAAATAAAAAATGAATTCAATTCCCACTACCACAAAAAAAAAGCTTGGATCCTGCCAGGCCTGGTGGAGCACACCTATAATCCCAGTACTTGGGAGGCTAAGACAGAAGGATCTCAAGCTGGAGGCCGGCCTCAGTAACTTAGCAAGGCCCTCCACAAATTAACGAGACTCCATTTCAAAATGAAAATTAAAATAGGGCTGGGGGTGTAACTGGTATGCAGAATGCCCCTGGGTTCCATCCCTAGTACCACACACAAAAAAAGAGCTTGGATACTAGAATAGAACAGAGCCATAATTAACCCCAAATGTAGGTGTGGTATGAACTAGAAATAATAGTGTATTATTGTAAAATAGTCTTAAAGAAAAGACATAGATCTTGTAGACTAAGTCTGTAGATGCCAGTTTAAGAAATACTGGTCAAAAAGCCAGGCCTGTGGCACACACCTATAATCTCAGTACTTTGGAAGCTGAAACAGGAGGATGGAAGGTTGGAGGTCAGCCTCTACAGCTTAGACCCTTAGCAACCTAGTGAGACCCTGCTTCAAAACAACAAAAAATAAATAAAATAAAATCAGGCTGGGAGTGTAGCTCAGAGGTAGAATATTCCTGGGTTCAATCCACAGTACTGAAAAAAAAAAGAAAGAAATACTGGTCAAAAGAAATAAACACCTCACATTGGCATGTTTTAAACCCTTGGGAAAATCTGTTCCAATCAATATTTCCTAAATATTCCCACATCCCTCCTCTAAAGAAGCCTTATACATTTTTTAAATCATTGAGCTTTTGCTCATGGAATTCTCTCTCCCTAAACACTCCTTCCTTCCTTCATCTCTGCTACCTACATATACTTAAAGATTCAATTCTTTAATCACTCCAGTGGAATCATTATTGAACTTTATACCTCTTTGTGTATTAGGGGGTACTGGGAATTGAACCTACAGGTGTTCTATCACCAAGCAACACCCCCAACGTCCCCCTTTTTATTTTGGTTTGAAACAGGGTCTTGCTAAGTTATGTACACTGTCCTCGAGCCTGCAATCCTCCTGCTTCAGCCTCCCAAATACTGGGATTACAGATGTGCACCAGTGTGCCCGGCTTGAAATTTATACCTCTTTAGCCAGGCATGGTGGCGCATGCTTGTAATCCCAGTACTTGGGAGGCTGAGACAGGAGGATCACAGGTTTACGGCTAGCCTTAGCTATTTAGTGAGGCCCTCCACCACTTAGTGAGACCCTGTTTCAAAATAAAGAACAAAAAATAGGACTAGGGGTGTAGTTTGGAAGTAAAATGTCCCTGGGTTCAATCCCCAGTACCACAAAAAAAGGGAAATTTATACCTCTTTAGTAACACATAGTACATTATTCCTTCTGCTTTCATTTTTTTCTCTGTATTTTATATTCCCTGCTGGATTCTCTTCCTAAGAGTTGGAATGGGTCTTCTACATCCTTATATCCCTCCCAGTACCTGAAACAATGTGTTGTTTATACCAAATGCTCAATAAACAGTTGCCAAGTGAATGAGATTATTTAATCTTTATTAATATAAGTTTAATAACAGTAATATTAAGATTGGTGAACATGACAAATCTGGATCATGCAGCTTTCTTTGTAATGCAACTGCAAAAACTCCTGTCTCGCAATGACTGATTATGTTTTTGAACAGTTGTAAAACATTAGCTATGGAAACCACCACAGAGGCAGAACTAATTTATCTGGTACTTAGTTAAAATTCTGCATGGCATGAGGCAAGAGAGGAATTATTCTAAAAGTTCATTCTTATGAATGATTTAATTAGCCCTCTCTACCTATAGAACAAAATTAATTTTGAGATGAATATTGCTGGAGAAGTTTTTCAAATGTAAACGCTCTCAAAACCTAACAGCACTTGTTATTAGATCTCATAAGGAGATTCGAAAATAATGGAAAATAGACCCCTTAGGCATCAAGATCATTTTACATTAGCTACCTTGGGAAGTGGAGGTAGTGCACACAAGCTGGGCCATACATAACTAATACATAGAAAAACATCAAAGTCCAGAACCTTTGATTCTTTGCTCTCCTCATCTTGCACCAAGGTTCTAGACTGGTGTATAGTCCATGTCCCTCTAGGGTCTAGCTTCCCAAACCTATTTGACTTTCCACTTCTTTTCCAGAAAAAAAAGAATATTCAGCCCCCTAAGAAATCTACCTTCTTTAAGCAAATAAACAGAAAGACACAGTGACAAATTTCCTTTCTTTTATCAATCTATATTTCAATCCAGCAACCTCCCCCAAAGGGTAGTATCTCCTGCTTTGGGGATCTATGTGCGTGGACCCTCAGTTCTGGTTGTCTTGAGTTTAATAGACAGCTTGTCCAATGTCTCGCCCTTGCTCACTGTTAGCTTCACAGCAGCTGGAGCAAGAGCTGCAGGAGGGAGTTCAGCCTTGCACCACATTTCCTGAAATACACTATCCAAGCCAGCTACACTGCAGTCCAGGGCTCATTCCCATAGTCACAAGAGACCAGTACACTGACCTCTCTGGAGTCTGTGCAGGTTGTGAATTGAAGGGAAGAGAGATTTCCAAGTACTCACACTCTGGGGAAGTACCAAGTGTAATCTGGGGTCTCTGGACCTCTGGAAGGGCGGCACACAATGGTTGTAAACAAAGAACTACCTTGTGCCAAGGTGGAGAACATCATTATATTTAGGGAGCCCCTGCATGTTCAGATGATTGAGGCCAACGTGGAGATTGAGAAAGACAAGGCCTAGAAAAATTCTGAGATTTTTGTCAATGAAAAGGTCATTGTGGGCTGGGCATGGTGGTGCACACTTGTAATTCCAGTACTTGGGAGGCTCAGATAGGAGGATCGCAGGTTTGCAGCCAGCCTCAGCTACTTAGTGAGGCCCTCCTCAACTTAGTGAGAGCCTGTGTCAAAATAAAGAATAAAAAAATAGGGCTGGGGGTGTAGCTGGGAGGTAAAATGATACCCCTGGGTTCAATCCCTAGTACCACACACAGACAGAAAAAGAAGGTCATTATGGTGACTGGGTGTATCGATGTACACCTGTAATTCCAGTACAGGGGAGGCTGAGATAGGAGGATGCAGGTTCAAGGCCAGCCTCAGCAATTTAGCAAGGTCACTCAGCAACTTAGCAAGACCCAATTTCCAAATTAAATATAAAAAGGCCTTGGGTGTAATTTGGGAGAATGCTCCTGGGTTTCATCTGCAGGGTCACATGTCACAGCTCCTTAATAGCTGGATCTTGAGCAAGGCTCAGTTCGTTGGAGTTCTGCAAGGCAGACAATTCCAAAAGAAGGAATGTGTGGCATATCCCACTTTGCATTATGCATTATGCTATGTTCTGGAAATTTGGGGTGCTTTGGGTTTTCACATAATTGTAAAGGAAAATTTCTTAGAAACATGTGGCCTGACGGAAGTGATCTCTTAGCTGAAAAAACAGTGCCTCAAGACAACCCATAAGAAATTCATTAACCACATACAAACATTAGTCAGGAAATGGGCTTTACAAGATTAGTTACTAAACAGCCTTGTGTTCCCTCTCAGCAGACAGGTATAGAAACAAAATAAATAAGCCAAGGAGATTTAGGTCTACTATCTTATCTATGAGTAAAGAAGGCTTTAAGATGAATAGTTTGCCCACTTCCTCCTCTTGTCTCTCTGGAACTTCACCACACATTAACTAACTCTCTAGCTGTCTGAGAAAAAGATAAGGACACTGCTTAAAGTAGCTAAACAATTAGTAAAGATTTAAACTAATGAATAGAGGCTATTCGTTAGCCTTTAACACTACTTTGTCTCGTACTAAAAGAATATTTATATATGTATCATATTTTGTAACCTTTACTGTTTTCTTAATCCCACCAAATACCATGAGAAATGGCTTTTCTAGTTAAAGATGTACCTACTCAACCTTTGGAAAAACAAGTCTGTAAAAATTCCTGTTCTATATGCCTCATTGCAAAAAAATAGTATAAAACAGTGACTGACAAACAATAAAACAGATGCGCTTCAACGCTGCATGCAGTGTGAGCATATTCTCGCGACCTCGTCTCAATCCATACCTATCGAGAGACCCCCTAACCCCACTGTCTGGAGGGCCGGACCCCAACAGTCACAGAGGGATCATTATGGAATGGAAAGATCAGAGCCAGGGAAACCAACAAGGAGCGGACTGCTATCATATGGATGAAAAGTAATTGGGGGGGGGAGGACTGGGACATCAGCAGTGGGGACAGAGAAAGGTGAACAAATATGAGAAATTTATGAAGATGCAATTGAAGAATTAATTGTCCTGTTGGGGGAGGGTGTTGGGAGAAGACGTCCAGTTAAAACCAGGTAGAATGGTCTGGAGGGCCAGAGCCAATAAAAAAGGCAATGGGTTCAAATTGAATCAGCTTCCCTGACCTAAGTGATAGATCCCAGATATTTGCTATTAAACACAAGTTCCTAACACTCTAAAAGGTTCCATGTCCACAATGCCCAATTATTGCAGCTTCTGGCTCCTGGTCTTCCTACAATGCAGGTCTCTGATACAGAGACCACACCTGTGTTTCTTTTCTTTCCTTTCCTTCCTTCCCCCATCTTTCTCTCCTCCTCCTCTCTCTCTTTCTTTCTTCCTTCTTTCCTTTCTTTTTCCTTTTTTGGTGGTACTGGGGATTGAACCCAGGGGCATTCTACCATTGAGCTATACCCTCAGCTGGATATTTTTGAAACATTGTTTTATTAAATTGCACAAGTCCTCCCTAATTTGCTGAGGCTGGCCTCTTCCCAACATACACAGGCTATAATGGGAATGTAAAGGTAGGAAGGGTGAATGGACAATTTGTGAATGTTCTTCTACTTTTCTATTTTTTTGGGGGGGAGGTTACTGGGGATTGAACCCAGGGACATTCTACCTCTGAGCTACACTCCAAGTCCTACTTTTATTTTTATTTTTAATTTGAAACATGGTCTGGCTAGGTTGATGAGAATCTAGCTACTTGCTGAGGTTGTCCTTGAATGTGCGATCCTCCTGTCTCAGTCTCCCAAATACTAGGATTATAGTTATGTGCCTGGCTCAATTTGTCTATTAAAATTCTACCTGGCCAGGCATATATAGCTCAGAAGTAGAGCACCCCTGGGTTCAATCCCTAGTAACACACACACACACACACACACACACACACACACACACACACACATACACACACATACATTCTACATATCATTCAGGATAAGATTCAAATACAAGCCAGGCATAGTGGCACATGCCTGTAATCTTAATATTAAGGAGTCTGAGACAGGAGGATCACAGGTTTGAGGCCAGCCTTAGCCACTTAGCAAGACTCTGTTTCAAAACAAAAAAAATAAAATAGAGCTGAGGTATAGCTCAGAGGTAGAACAAAAAGAAAAACAAGATGACAACAAGTAGATTCAAATTATATATATTTTGGTGGTGGTGGTACTAGGGATAGAACTCATAGAACCCAGGGCTTAGTGCATGCTAGATGAGCACTCTACCACTGAACTACACACCCAATCCCAAATATTTCCTCTTTAAAGAAGTCTTGCCAAATTCCACGCACACCCCTAAACTAGAAGTGATTCTGCCTCTTTTACATTTTTAACATTTTATAACCTGTATTCGAGTACTTACTTACTCTATAATTTATAGTAGTCATTTGACTACATATGTTCTGTCTCCTACTAGATTATGAGTCCCTCAAAGTTAAGAGCTGTGCCTTCTTAATCTTTCATGTATTCATTCAACAAATATTTGAACTATGGATAAACAAAGGAATGAATATCTCTCCACATATAACATCATCCTTCCTCAGAAAATCTCCCCAGAGTTATTTTTAAAAGTTTACTTTATCAGCCTTAAAAAAAAGAAGGAAATCCTGCCATTTGCACAACATGGATAAAGCTGGAGAACATTATGCTAAATGAAATAAGCCAGGAACAGAAGGACAAATACTGCATGATCTCACTTTGAAAAGTTGAACTCATAGAAATAAAGATGGAAATGCTAGTTATCAGGGGTCAAGGGATGGGAGAAATAGGGAGATGAGGGAGATGTCGGCCAAAAGGTGTGTGTGTGTGTGTGTATATATATACATATATATATGTATATATATATATTGTTTGTTTGTTTGTTTGTTTTGTTTTGTTTTAGGTACTGGGGATTGAACTCAGGGGCATTCTACCTTTGAGCTACACCTCCAGCCCTATTTTTTATTCTTTATTTTGAAACCGGGTCTTACTAAGTTGCAGAGTGCCTCACTAGGTAGCTGAGGCTGGCCACGAACCCAGATCCTCCGGTCTCAGCCTCCCCAATGCTGAGATTACAAGTGTGCGCCACCATGCCCGGGTCAAAAGGTATACATTTTAACTTATAAGATGAATAAATTTACTAGACCTAAAATACAGCCTGGTGGATTATAAATGATACTGCATTGTATATGTGAAATTTGCTAACAGTGAGTCTTAAATATTCTTGCCATACACAGGGGAAAAAAGTGTTTTTCAAAAGTAACAGTGTGAGGTTGTGGATATGGAAATTAGCACCATTGTGGTCATCATTTCACAAAAGATAGCTATATCAATCAAGTCATGATGTTGTAGCCATTGGATGTATACAAATGTTATTGTCAGTTACACTTCCAAAAAACTGGGAAAAATTACAAGAGGCTACTTCTCATAGTCATGAATGTCACCTCCTTCCTTTAAGCTAAGTAGTGAAAATACAAATAACCAAAATACAGAATGAAAAGTGGAAAAAGAGTCAGGCATAATGGTGCATGCTGGTCATCTCAGTACTTGGGAGGCTGAGACAGGAGGATCACAGATTTGCAGCCAGCCTCAGCTACTTAGTGAGGCTCTCGGCAACTTAGTGAAACCCTGTTTCAAAATAAAGAGTAAAAAATAAGGCTGGGATGTAGCTTGGAGTTAGAATGCACCCGGTTCAATCCCCAGTACTGCAAAAAAAAGGGGGGGGGGATGAGTGTAGAAGAAGAGGCTTAGATATTTAATTGGTCTTCTGTTCTTTCACACTATTTTGTCCACTTTTTTAAAAAAGTACTTGCTTTGAACTGCCAAAAAAGAACTAAAGGCTTTAAGATTTTACTATCTCTATTTGAGGTACAGAGGTTTTTTTTAATTCTATCAAATATTTTCTCCATAAATATATTAAATATATTCACCTTGTTTTCCTTCCCATCAACATAAGTGTGAGTAAAATGATTTCCAAAATGATGGTCTGTAACAGTTTGCCAATATGTGGCACATATTTGGAGTGCTGTCATAATGGAATTTTTAAGTAATTAAAATTATTTCACGACTAATTAACAACAGTTTAAAACCCCATAAAGCATTCCAACTTAAGCATTTCTATTCATACTCCATCTGCCAAATATTAAGTAGAACAGTACAAAAATAGGAGAGGGAAAACTATTTCTAATTATGCTCCCATTTTTTACTTATTTAGGGCAATAACTTAACTCAAATTACTTCTCTTGATTAATTGCATTTAATACATAAAAATGACTATAAACATTTATTATAAATGCAGAAGAAACAGTTTATTCTCTTTTTTTCAAAAAGCAAAATGGAACTATTCTAACTTTTGGATTTGTCTAAACAAAGGCCCGCACTAGTTAGAGAAAACATCTGTCTGAATAAAGCCAGAAAATTCCCAAGGACATACTTAACTACTAAGCGTGACTTCAGAACAGACCCACCCATGCATGTGTCTTGCAGTCCAGATGGGATGATGACATTTCCCAGCCCCTCCTGGCATTGATTTAAATATTTGGCTGTCCAGATACAAACTTCATCCAACAGATACAAATGACTACTCCAAAAATAAGTGATTTGAGCCATTTGCTTACTTTTAAGAAGTAACAATCAAATTCTTCATGCTGTAAGTTACACTTTATTAACAGTTTCTCTTCGAGAATTTGAAGACTTTTCCATCATTCAACAAACACTGATTAGGCTCCTGTCTTGCACAAGCCACTGTGCTAAATGTTGCAAGCCTAGAAAGCTGAAAAATATGTCTGTCTTTCCAAGGGTAAAGTATCTTATCTCGGTAGGAGACAGAGAATTTACGTATGAATAGCTATATTGCAATAGCAGGGGATTGCACAAGAGGAGAGCAAAGCTATCCAAGTAAAGGCTTTAAAATAATGGCATGATGGTATATAGAGTGAGTAATGTCATTTTGATATAGAATGTGAAGTTAATTACAATTTTAGCAAGTAGTGGAGACACGCCTGTAATCCCAGTACTTGGAAGACTGAGACAGGAGGATTGCAGGTTCACAGCCAGCCTCAGCTACTTAGCAAGGCCCTCTGCAACATAGTGAGACCCTGTTTCAAAATAAAAATTTAAAAGTGTTGGGGGTGTAGTTCGAAGGGAAAAAAAAACCTGGGTTCAATCCCCAGTACCAAAAAAGAAGAAGGAGGAGGAGGAGGAGGAGGAAGGAGAGGAGGAGGAGGAGGAGAAATGTTATGTATAAGAGACAAAAAAGGCAGGAAATAATGTAAATGTGGTATTCATGATCTTTTGCAATATTGTTTACAATATGTGGCAGACACTGTTGACATGCCACCCATATCCCCTTGGACTTCATTGGTCTCTAGGCTACCTTCACACTCAGAGGCACTGTGGTTGGTTAATACAGTCCTCAGCCTCTTCGCCTCTCAGCAGGATGCTCCATACCAGCAAGTTCCTCTTCTTGGACACGTTCAATACACATTAGGATGAGAATGGTGTTGAAAGTGCATCAACCTATTGTTTTAAGAGTCATGCACACTTATATAGCCACCTTATTAACCTCCTTGTTAAAGTCAGTTTGGAAAATACTAGAATTGGAACTGACACACGACTAATTTTAATGAAATTTCATTTACTCTTCCTTCATGGAGACCCGGAGCCAAATTAAAACATGTTTTCCAGTGTCATAATATTCAGCATTTTAAGCCAAATTTTCACTTCACCCAAGCATATTTGAGTTTGTTTGCTAATGGTGACAGATTGATTTTTGAATGCCTTAACCTAAGCGATGTTCAACATTGCTCAGACTCTCAGCTCACTTGGTTTTCTATGCACCAGTGGCCTTGACCTAGTTTTTTGTAGGCACCGCCTAAATTCAGACGTGGAAAGAAGGTTAAAAAGGATTCTGGAAAGATGTCAGCAGAAACATATATCCCTGCTGCTGAATACCTCACAATGCCAATCTAAACATCTCTTACCTCTCTCCTGCTCGGGGGCAGCCACAGGGCCCGGAAGAATCTGAAGAAGACCTAGTAAAGATACCTTGGAGTCTTGAAGTAGGAGTTTCCATAGAACTTTGCTTCTCTCCAGACCCAACTACAATCTGGGAAATTCCTGCAGCAAGAAACTCTGGGAGTGATAACTAGAGCTGTTTGGTTCTTGGAGACATGTTTTCTCCTTAAAACTCATAAAATTTAGCTGGGCACGATGGCACAAACCTGTTATCCCAGTACTTGGGAGGCTGAGACAAGATGATTGCAAATTTGAGATCAGCCTCAGCAACTTAACAAGACTCTCAGCAGCTTAGTGAGACCCTGTTTTAAACTAAAAATAATAAAATAAGGCTGGTGGTATAGTTCAGAGACTGACTGCCCCCAGGTTCAATCCCCAGTCCCAAACACACACACGCACACACACACAATCTCAAAATGCACCCCACCCCATAGGAAATGTAGTGAAAGCCATAGAGAGTGAGTCTGGGAAGGACCTATAGGGAACTGAGTCTAGAGGTGAGTCCTCCCTGCCAGAGAGGCCACAAGAATTTGGTTTTTCAATCTGTAAAGACAAGACGGGTGTGGTAGTGGAGGCCCATGCCTATAATGCCAGTACTTAGGAGGCTGAGACAGGAGGATTGAAGGTTCACAGCCAGCCTCAACTACTTAGCAAGGCCCTCTGCAATGTAGTGAGACCCTGTTTCAAAATAAAAACTAAGAGCCAGGCATGGTGGTGCACACTTGTAATCCCAGTACTTGGAAGACTGAGACAGGAGGATTGCAGGTTTGCAGCTAGCCTCAGCAACTTGTGAGGCCCTCTGAAACTTAGTGAGACCCTGTTTCAAAATAAAGAATAAAAAAATCATATTGGGCTAGGGGTGTAACTCAGAAGTAGAAGGCCCCTGGGTTCCATCCTCAGTACTACATAAAAATTAAATAAATACATACATACATACATACTAAAATAGGGCTGGGGGTGTAGTTCAGAAGCAGAATGCCCCAGGGTTCAATACCTAGTACAAAGACAATGATCAGTGTGGTTTCATCCTGGTATCTCTGGGGAGCAGCCAGTTTGCCAGACAAGAAGTGCAATACTGAAACAAAATTACTAAAGGACAGGGGTAACATCATTAGTAAACAAAATTACTAAAGAACATCTAACACAGTTCAAAATAACACTTTCTGGGACCAACAGATATGATTGTTTTTTCACTCTAAGAAAAAAATCAGTGGATGAAATGAAAGAGAAGATGGTCACTTCTGAGACCCACCTCGACAGTATGAAAGATCAAGAGGGAAAAATATTGCAAAACACAATGCAAGAGACTTGAGCTTCAGGCCGCAAAGGAGCAACTCATCTTGGAGTAACCTTCCTGCCAAAAGCCATTATAAAGCTGGAGAATGCATAAAGTATCTGAAGTCACCGGGGCCTACAAGGCAGGCAAGACTCCAGGGGTGAACATGTCAGAGAGTGGGGAAGTGCATTGAGGTGAGAGCCTCATTTGCCTGTCACTTTTTTCCTTTAGGACTTTTGCTAGTTCACTGCATTGAAAACAGAGGCCTACCGGAAAGCAGTGGTCAGAGGCTTATGGGAATCTTCTGGGATTTCAGAGAGAAAAAATTAAAGTTTGGTGTTGCCAAGAAGAACAAAACTCAGATGGGAGGAAAGAAGTAACCCCCAAAATTCTAGAATCAAACTCACCTTAAGAGCCAGGTGTGGTGGTACACACTTGTAATCCCAGTACTTGGGAGGCTGAGACAAGAGGATTGTAGGTTCGAAGCCAGCCTCAGCAACTTAGTGAGGCCCTCTGCAACTTAATTCAACCCTGTTTCAAAATAAAGAATAAAAATAGGGCTGGGGGTGTACCTCAGAGGAAGAATGCCCTAGGGCTCAATCCCCAGTACCATGCACGGGCGCGCTGGCACACACACACACACACACACACACACACACACACAAATTCACCTTAAGGTGGCGCACACACACACACACACACACACACACAAATTCACCTTAAGGTATTCACTAGTTCCTAAGTTGTACACATACTATACTCAAGGTAAAAATCCCTGAAATCATGAAGAAAGCAACATCTAGGAGGCCAAAGAGCTCATAAAATGCTTCAGTAGTATAATAGTGCTAAGGAATCAACAATGAAGATCAGGCTCAACAAAGCCTTTACATATATAGAAGGCTTTAGATTGAGACTGCAGAATAGGAAATCCCTAAGAATAAGGGTGTTACCAGTAAGAACAAACAAGACAAAAGCTACCACCTGCCATCAGATGGATCAAAATGACCTTCCAGTGCTGTGTTTGCCTACCAGGAGAAAACTGGTATCAGTCAAAACAACTACAATCTTTCATACAAAATATCCTGTGTCCAATTAAAAAGGAGGTCTTGAAATGTTGAAAAACATAAATAAATAAGTAAAAATCAAGAAAAAGACCAGACAATAAAAATAAATAAATAAGTGATTCAAATGCTGGCATTTCCAGACAAGGAACTTAAAACAACTATGAATAATGTATTTAAGAAAACAAAGAATGAAGAATTTTACTAGAGAACTGAAATTTTATGTGTATACGTGTGTATATACATATATATCCAAATGGAATTGTATAACAGAAAATCACTTTTACTGAAATTAAGAATTCAATGGATGTATTTAATAGCAGAAGAGAGAACTCAGACTAGAATATGGATCAATAGAAAATATCCATCATTGAGGGGAAATTGAAGATTAAAAATGCAAAAAAATAAACATATGGGACAAAATAAAAAATCTATGATGTGTAACTAATCGAGTCTCAGGAAAAGAGAGGAAATAAAAATAATAAAGAAATACTGGCCTACATAATACATATTATATATCATATATATGTATATACATATATATATATATAAAATTCAAGAATCTCTATAGACAGACAAGACATTGAAAGCTACCACCAAAACAGGACTGCTATTATTACCAAAATAGTAATATTATTACCAAAATAGCAATAACAACAACTGTCTTTTCAAAAGAAACCATGAATGTCAGCAGAGAATGGAACATTATCTTTATTTTGGGGGGGGGGGTACTGTGGATGGAACCCAGGGGCATTCTACCTCCGAGCTATACCCCAAGCCCTATTTTTTATTCTTTATTTTGAAACAGGGTCTCACTAAGTTGTGGAGAGCAGCCTCGAACTCAGATCCTCCAGTCTCAGCCTCCCAAGTACTGGGATTACAAGCATGTGCCACCACGCCCAGCTCAGAACAATATCTCTAAAATGCTTAAAGAGAGAAGATTAACACAGAATTCTGCACTCAGTGAAACTGTTTCCAAAAATAAAACAAAATAAATGCTCTAATAAATAAAAATGAGACAGCAAAACTCTACCAATCGAAATACTAAAAGGAGATTTTCAGGTGGAAGGACAATGATCCCAGATGGAAGTAGAACAATGCAAGAAGAAACAAAGAGCAATGGGGTGGATAAATCTACGACTGAATCTAAACAAGTATGCTTAGAAGATTGAGACAGGAGGATCATAGCTTAGAGGCCAGCGCATGGAGTAACATTTCAAGACCCTGTTTCAAAATTTTAAAAAAATATCAAAGTAAAAAGGGCTGGGGGTGTAGCTTAGAGGTAAAATGCCTCTGGGTTCAATCCCCAGTACAAAACAACAAGACAAAACATAATTCAATGGTTTTTAGTTTGTTCAGTTTGTCCTTAGAGCATAGAAATGCTACTGATTCTTATATGCTGCAACTTTATTGAATTCATATAATTAGTTCACATAGATTTTTCTGGTAGTCTTCAGGGTTTTCTATATATAAGATTATGTTATTTGCAAACAAAGATAATTTAACTTCTTCCTTCCTGATTTGGATACCTTTACTTCCTCTTCTCGCCTAATTGCTCTCACTAGGATTCCCAGTACTGTTGAATAAAATCAGCACAACCAAGCTTCCTTGTATTAGCCTTTAACTTTCACCATTCAATATGATGTTAGCCATGGGCCTGTGATATGTGCCTTTATTGTGTTGAGGTATATTCCTTCCATACCTAGGTTCTATTTTTGCTAAACAGTGTTCTCTCTCTCTCTCTCTCTCTCTCTCTCTCTCTCTCTCTCTCTCTCTCTCTGTGTGTGTGTGTGTGTGTGTGTGTGTGTGTGTGTGTGTGTGTGTGAAATCATGGAGAAAAGTCTGGAAAAATAAACACCAGTTTGTTTACATTGGTTCCTGGGAATATTGATGGGAGATGGACATGGCAATAAAAAATTAGACTCACTTTTTCCAAAGTTGTTCACTCTTTTTTAAAAACAGTATATAACTTATCATTCATGTAAATACACATGCATCAATATGAAAAAATGATCTTCCAAAACACTTGATAGTCACGATCCTACAGCAATGACATTTCAAAAAAGTTTTACTTCCATATTTTTTCTAAATTGATTGAAATTTCAAGAGGCAAAATTAGAAACAATAAAGCTATTTCTGTTGTTCAAGTCAATGAAGAAAACGAAGGTAGAAAGGTGAAAAAGGGGCGTGGATGAAGAAGCCAAAGTGGAATTAGAAACAAGGCATGGAAGACACCAAGAAACATGGCAGGAAAATCTTTCTATGGCTTCTTTGATTGGAACTTGTCACCATGGCACCAGTGTCAGGGGCTCCCAGATAATCTCTTTTTTATTGTTTCTTAAACGACCATAACCTATATCTGAATCAGAGATGACTGACAATTCACCCATGAATAATTAGCTTGCGTCCCTCTGAGACACGAAGTGGAGAAGACAGGCCTGATCTTCTCGCTTTGTCAGCGCTCCCATGATTCTGCGTGGTGTGGACCAGGCTACTCATTTCCTCTCATTTGCTTATTCAAGATGACATCACGACCCATTATGCCCAGGTACCAGATTCCATTATCCAATTCATCAACCTCTCTCTGCTCTTTGTGTCAGTAAAAACAACTCTTCCCCAGCCACCGCCCACCCAGGCTATAAAACAGGTTTCAAGCTTCCATGGTGAATCATATCCCTGAAATGTTAACAGGAGCCTGCTTTTCCCAGACTGACATGTCTTTCCTTGAGGGTGACACCTTTCATTTTCCACCCACATGCCACCCATAAAAGTTCTTTAATCATCTTCAGTTCTATTCATTCTGAATAAGTCTCATTCGCAGTTCCCGATGGGCACGTAGGGTAGGAGAGTGCCATCGCTTTCCCTTTGCCCATATTCTCTTTCCTAATGGCTATTTGGGAGCTTTTCTGGGACCACTGAAATACTGTCAGATTAACTCTCTGAATTCTATCCAACTCTTTCATAGACCTTGAAACCATGCATTGTACCAAGAGATACTGCTTGACTTCACTCAGTAGCATTAGTTATTAGGAAAATGCAAATTAAAGCCACAATGAGATACCACTCCATATAACTCAACTGGCTAAAATTTTTAAAACTGACAACAGCAAATGCAGTTGCAGAGCAACTGAACTTTCTTGTATTGCTGGCAAGAATGCAAAATGGTAGAGCTACTATGGAAAGCAGCTTGGTAGTTTCTTATAAAGTTAAACATGTCAGTACTTGGGAAGCTGAGACAGGAGAATCACAAATTTGAAGCCAGCCTCAGCAACTTAGTGAGGCCCTCTGCAACTTGATGAGACTCTGTTTCAAAATAAAAAAGAATAGTTCTGGGGATGTAGCTCAGAGGTAGCATGCCCCTGGGTTAAATCCCCAGTACCATAAAAAGAAAAAAAATTAAACATTCACTACATATATACATATATATATACACACATATGTATATATACAGACATATATATACACACAAATACATGCACACATGCTTCTGCTGGCTCACTATATAGGTATATACACACACCTATATATATATATATATAGGTATATATACCTATATAGTATATATATACCTATATAGTATGTAGGTGTTTGTGTGTGTGTGTGTGTGTGTGTAGTGTGTATGTGTGTGTGTACTGGGGATATATATATTTATATATATACTGTATATACTTATACACTATATATAGACAGTATATATACTGTATGTGTATATGTTATATATATATGCATACATACATACACTGGGGATATATATATACATATATATATTTATCTAAAGAAATGAAAACTTACATTCACACAAAAACCTGAACAGATATTTATCCATAATCACCAAAACTTGGAACCAACCCAAATATCCTTCAGTTGGTAACTGAGAAAAACTATGGCATAGTTATACAACAGCATTTTACTCAGCAATAAAAAGGAATGAACTTTTGATTCACACATTATGGATGAATAGCAAATGCATTTTGCTTAGAGAAAAAAGTCAGACACAAAAGGTGGCAAACTGTATAGTTGCATTGATGCTAAGCTCAGCTATAAGGACAGGAACAGGTGGCTGGTTGCTAATGGCTGGGATAGGGGAGTGGGGGAAGGGTATGGCCACAAAAAGCCAGTAGGAGGCAATTTTTTAGAGTCACTGGAATTAGTTCACATCATGACTGTAGTGGAAGATACATGAATACATGAATTTGTAAGAAAAAAAAATCTGGTGCAAGCCACCATCAACTCTGTCTGGTCTCCCACAGAGGCCCCCTAACTGCTCTCTTGTCTCCACTCCTCTCCCTCACTGAGCACATGTAGCAAGAGTGATCATTTCACATCCAACTCATTATATCCTACTCATGCTCCACAGACTTCAAATCCAATGTTCTAGCTGGACATGGAGGTACACGCCTATAATCCCAGTTCCTGGGAAGCTGAGACAGGAGGATTGCAGGTTTCAGGCCAACCTCAGCAACTTAACAAGGCCCTCAGTAACTGAGTGAGATCCTGTTTCAAAATAAAAATAATAGGGATAGGGGTATAGCTTGAAGGTAAAACATCCCTAGGCTCAATCCCCAGAACCAAAAAAACAAAAACAAACAAACAAAAAAACTATTATTCTTATTATGGCAACCTCTCTGACCACATCACCTAATCCTGCCCCCCACATTTTGTATTATAGCTGTACTTGCCTCCCTGCTTGTCCATAAACAGGCCAAGGACACCCCAACTTCAAGCACTTTACTCTTGTTTCCTCTCACTGGAGTGTTCTTCACCACATACCTGCATGGCTTCTTTGTCCCTTGCTTAAGACTCTCAATGGCTCCCCATTGCCTGTAGAATAAATTTTGATTCCTCAGTGTGGCACTTAAGACCCTTAGTGATGTGGCCCACACTCGTCATACATCCTTACCTGTCACATATTGTTCCCCAAACATAGCACACTCTGTTTCTGAACTCTATCTACTCTATCTATCCCCCCTTTTCTTTTCTTTTTCTTTTTTTTTTTTGGCCTGGTGAATATCTACTTCTTATTTATTTATTTATTTATTTATTTATTTATTTATATACTTTGGTACTAACGGTTGAAACCAAGGGTAGTTCTACCTCCAAGCTACACCCCAACCCTTTTTATTTTTTATTTGGAAACAGGGTCTCACTAAGTTGCTGAGGATCCCGCTAAGTCTCAGCCTCTTAAGCATTGGGATTACAGGTGTGCGTTAACTATGCCCAGCTTTACTTACTTTATTTTTTGACACAGCTTAAGCATCATCTTCAGGTGAAAGAGACGACTCCCTCTTCATAGATCAACCATACCCCGCATGTGCTTCAATCCAACTGTACCTCATCCAGGAACAGGGGGCCACCGTCCTGTGTGCCTCCAAGAGTATGTTCCAGCAGGCGACCAGGTCACTGCTGAGCATGGTGCTGGGCAGGGTGGTCTCTGCCATGCTATGTCGTGCTGCAGGCTGTACTGCTCCTCCTCAATGCTGAAGAAGCTCTCCAGGTGATTCTTATGCACTGGCCCAGGACTTATCACATGCATTGTATGTGATTATATATCTCCCTGGCTGGACTGAAAAGCCTTCAAGAGTTTTGATCTATGCCCACAGACTAACACAATGTCTGACTTCCATAGGGGCTCTGGAAGTGTTAAATGAAAGAACTGAATGGTTCCTTTCTCTTTACTTCCATCTTCCTGACTAAACAAAGTTCTCACTCTGTATTGACCACATGCCCAACCAGAAACTAGAATGGCATAGGAGAGCCATTGGATCTGGCTTATATGTGCTTTACACTGTTGCAGCCAGATTGTGCATTTCCTTTCTTCTGCAGGCTCACCAGGCCATTGCAGACTTACTCGGGTTGCTGTTTATTTAGCTAGGTATTTAGCCACAGATCAGTCCCTGAAACCTAAGCTTGAGAACTACATTCACTAAGTGCACAGCCTAATTGTGTGTGTGTGTGTGTGTGTGCATGTGTGTGTGTGTGCGTGTGTGTGTGTGTGTGTGTGTGTGCGTGTGTGTGTGTGTGTTTTACTGGGGATTGAACTCAGGGACATTCTATCTCTGAGATACATCCCTGGCCCTATTTTTTTTTATTATTTTTGAAACAGGGTCTCACTAGCTTGCTGAGGGCCTCACTAATTGCTGAGGCTGATCTTGAACCCGTGATCCTTCTGCTAATTTTTTTAATTGACTCATTTCATGGCTACTGTTTGTGATTAAAGTTCACTATTCTAGAAATAATGTTTCAAGCAAAATCTTTACCTACTTTAGTTTTCTCCTGAACTTAATTTGTACCAAGAACTTAAATCTGTAAAGTCCTTGACCCTCTGAGGTATTTTCTGAGAGGTAAGTGGTATCACAACTGCTCCAATCTTGATGGGGATGCTGTGTCACTAAAAAAGGTCCTTGGTGACAGGGGCAGAGCATGTGATATTAATTTCTAGTAATACTATCAATCTTGATAACTAAAGACTTTATTTTTACCACCTAACAACTTATCTCCACAGTTTCAACCACCAAGTCCAACTCTAATGCTGCATGCGTGTGTTTGTGCATGTGCATGCTACTAGGGATTGATCCCAGGGGCATTCTACCTTTGAGCTACATTCCCAGCCCTATTTTATTTATTTTTGTTGTTTATTATTTTGTTGTTTATTATTGTTGTTGTTTGTTTGTTTGTTTGTTGTTTTGTGGTACTGGGGATGGAACCCAGAGTTACACCTCCAGCATGATTTTATTTCTTATTTGGAAACAGGGTCTCGCTAGATTGATGAGTCTCACTACTTCCTGAGGCTGTCCTCGAACCTGCGATCCTCCTGTCTCAGCCTCCCAAGTGCAGGGATTACAAGCATGTACCATCATGCTTGGCTCTTATATTTTTTCTTATTTTGAAACAGGGTCTCTCGCTAAGTTGCTGAGGCTGGCGGCAAGCCAGCAATCCTCCTGTCTCAGCCTCCCAAATACTGGGATCATAGGCATGTGCCACCACACCCAGCTAATTCTAATGCTCTTTAGCAAAGCAAAGAGATAGAAGAAATGGAAATTGGGGGAGAAAGAAAGGTTAAGAGGAAGGAAGTGGTTTTCAAATTGTTGTAAGGATGATGGAGAGTGGGAACAGAAGGAGGGGGCTGTCCAGGTATTTTGCTTGGAGTAAGGTGCTCATGCCTACGTCTGCCGGAATAGTAGGTGGGTGCGGCCCAAGGAGAAGAAAAGGTTTTTAACCAGTCGTGACTCATTCCCACATAGTGTACACTAATTAAGCTTCCGCCCACTTGTTTTTCCAGGAAAAAAATGATTTACAGCAAGATAGCCTGGGTCACCTGCACTGTGACTCAGCGGCTTCTGTCTTTGAAACCCATACTGCTGCAGAGTTTTAAAAGAATTGGATTTGAGCATCTCTAGACTTGGGATATTGCATATTAATGGCTCTTCTAATCCCAGGTGTATTTGATCTACTTCTTCCAAAAAAGATTACTCTAGTGGACACCGGGAGTGCACTGAGGGGTAGGAAACAGAACAAGTTAGAAGCCATCTGACACCTTCCCTAGTGCATCTGCTCCAAACCAGAAATCATGGATCTTGTGTGACTCGTCTCTCCCTCACTCCTCATGGGGCCTGTTATCCATCTCCCCAGTCCACCCATTTCACTGTCAGTTATCTAGCAGTTCTAGATCATGGATACTGGGGACATGAACAATGGGTGATTTGGTGAGATAGACTCCTAAATAGATTATCGCAATAATCTATAAACTATACTCCAGTTTTGCCCTCTTCAAACCATTCTACATGTTATCATCAGAGTAATTTTCTCCAAAGGAAAGTCTAATTCCGAGCCTCCCCTGTTAAAAACCTGTTAATGGACCCCTACTGCACTTAAAATGAATTTCATATTCCTTAAGCTTAAAAGACCTCCACTAACCTTTTCCCAATCTATTGATCACCAGTCAACCCTTCAAACCCTGTGCTCTTGGAAAACTGAGGGTTTGTTTTGTTTTCTCTTGTTTGTTTGTTTTTTTCAAAAATGACATGTTCATATCATAAGACTGGTCGTACTACATTGTGGGATAATTGTATGTGCTGGCTGTTTGCTTCTCTGAGTTCCTTCACCAGATTCTAAACTCCATGAGGAGAAGAACTGCATCTGTCTTGCTCACCAGTCTATCCCCAGCTCCTGGCACATAATAGGTATTCAACAAAAGTTTTTTTAAGGGAATTAGGTGTGCTTCTTCAAGAGGTTTGACTATTTCACTATTTATTTGCTCTGCCGAAAAAAAACTTATTCAGGATTTCCAAATCTGCTTTTTCTCTTCTCCTTGTAAGACGTAAACCAACTGAGAAATAAGGTACAGGAAATAGGCAGAAATGTATGTGCTAGTTTTTTTTTTTTTTTTTTTTTTGCAGTACTGGGGATTGAACTCAGGGGCATTCTACCTCCGAGCTATACCCCCAGCCCTATTTTTTATTCTTTATTTTGAAACCGAGTCTCACTAAGTTGCGGAGTGCCTCACTAGGTAGCTGAGGCTGGCCGCGAACCCGGATCCTCCGGTCTCAGCCTCCCGAATGCTGGGATTACA
>PVLC010004821.1:22500-54007 GCA_004027655.1 Graphiurus murinus | reverse complement strand
TTGCTAATAAATCTGACTCAAGCTTTTTACAGAACTGTAGCCAAGGCTGGCCTTGAACCTGTGCTCCTCCTGACTCAGTTTCCTGAGTAGTTGGATCGCAGGCCCAGTTCCTTTTTAAAAATTTTTATTAGTACATTAAAATTATACATACTAGTGGGATTCATTGTTACATGTATGTATGTATATATATATATATATATATATATATATATATATATATATATATACACACACACACACACACACAGACATAACATAATTTGGTCAATTTCATTCTCCAGTACCTTCAATTTCCCTACCTTCCTCCTCCTGCATCCCCTTCCTCTACTTGAAGCAAGAGGAATTTAATAGACTAGTTTTAATTTCTAAATGTTTGGGGGAGTTGCTTAAATAATTGTCATTATATTCTGGTTTTCCTGCATTGTGTTCAAATGCATGGCATACATGATTTCTATTTTTTGAAATATATTGAAGTTTTCTTTGATGACTAATTAAATCAATTGTTATAATTGTGATATGGCTAACTGGAAAGAAGATATTCTCTTTAAGGTATAAAATTCAATATATTTTTATAAAAATAACTATTTTTATATTACTCAAATTCTACATATCCTTTGGTTTGTAGATGTTTTATTGGATAGATTTTTATCAAAGTCTCTCAAAGGTATTAGATTTTTGTGAATTTGTCAATGAGTTCCTGCTTTATAATATTGATACTAGGTAACCTAGTGTATGAAATTCATAATCCTTCTATCTTTGTACTATATAATGCTGTGTGTGTGTGTGTGTGTGTGTGTGTGTGTGTGTGTGTGTGTTTTAGTGGGGATTGAACACTGGGGCATTCTACCTCTGAGCTACACTCTCAGCCCTATTTTATTTTTTTATTTTGAAATAGGTTCTTGCTGAGTTACTAAGGATCTCACTAAGTTGCTGAAGCTGTCCTCAAACCTGAGATCCTCCTGTCTCAGCCTCCCAAGTACTGAGATTACAGGCACGTGTCCTATACCCAGCTTGCATAATGATTTTTGCCTGGAATTCTGCTTTGCCTGAGGTTCATATTGTCATGTCTACTTTCCTTTGTTTACACTATAAAGTAAGGGGTTTTTTTTTTCATTATTTTTTTATGTGTGGGGGGATACTGTGGATTGAATTCAGGAGTGCTCTACCACTGAGCTATAATCTCAGCCCTTTTTATTTTTTATTTTGAGATAAGGTCTCACTAAATTGCCCAGTCTGGCCTTGAATTTCTGATCCTCCTGCCTCAGCCTCCCAAGTAGCTAAGATTAGAGGTTTCTGCCACAGCATCTGGCTCTTTATATTTTTAAGATTCAGTGTCTTTTCATCTAAGTAATAGTAGATATATTTCATATGATAATCTAATCTGAATATTTTTATTTAATAAGTAGCTTTAACAATTTATGTTTATTGTTATAAATGTTTCCTTGCTCTTATGCCATTTTTTACATTGTTACTTTAAACTCACATATATTCTACACATATTTTTTTTTATTTGGTCATTTAAAAAATAGAAATATTTCTGGCCATGGTGGCACATGCCTGTATTCCCAGTATTTGGGAGGCTCAAACAGGAACATCACAGGTTCAAGCCTAGCCACAGCAATTTAGCAAGACCCTCAGCAACTTAGCAAGACCAAAGGTAGAATGTTGCTGGATTCAATCCCAGATAGATAGATAGATAGATAGATAGATAGATAGATAGATAGATAATATATATGTATACACATATACTTTTGTTTGTATTAAAGAGAATATTTAAGTGGGGGAGTGTTGGGGATCAAATCCAAGGGCACTCTACCTCTGAGCTATATCCCCAGGCCTATTTTATTTTTAATTTTGAAACAGGGTCTCAGTAGGTTGCTGAGGCTAACTCAAATCTGCCATCCTCCTGTCTCGGCAAGTATTGGGGCTACAGGCATGCAACACCATTTCTGGCTCCACTCATCTTCCTTTAGTTGAAAGCACTGGAGTTAGCCTGATTTTTCTTTCCCTTCAAGTAATCTAGTTAAATGTCTTGATATCTACAGGATACATTCAACTCCTTCTGATTCAAAATATATCTACATGATTATTTATTTTAAATTTTGCATCTCAAAGATTCTAAATTCTTTCAGTCTGCAAAATCAAATCATTCTTCTACTCATAAACACTTCCTTTAATCATGTCTGATTATCACTTAAGTTTGATCATTATTCTCCATACTTGTGCCTTTTTTACCTTTCTATTTGTTCCCTACATTCTGGGGGTAAAATTGTGTTTGTTTTCTTCATTTCCAATTTTATTTTTTTTTAGTGTCAATTCAGGTTTTTTCTGTCCCCAGAAAGGATTTTGATTCTGCTGTTTCATTTTTAGTTCTCTTTGGTTTCATTTTTTTACTTTTTTCTTTCTCCCAACCATTTCCCTGTTATCTCCTCCAGCTGTTTTCATTTCTGCTGCTAGTTTCCCTAAGGCTTCTGCTCCTCTTTCATAAAAGTCACATCTTCTTGTAGCCTTACAGGTATAATTCTCTACTGGTTTTAATAGCAAATCATTTTCGCAGTTGCATTATTCTCCTGAGTCTTCAGGGTTGTGGTTTTCCTAATCTATCATACTTTTTTCAGAGTGGCCCATGTAACTTTTTTCTTTGCTCAGCTCCCAAATGAAAAGAGATTTAGCCTGGCCAGTTCTTGCCAAAAGACACTTTGGTTGTTCTCAGTTCCCCCCAGGAAATTGTTCAGTTCACCTTCTGAGAGTTCAATTGTGTTGATGTGCGTGGCCCTCACTCCAATTTGCAGTACCCCGAAGATAACCGTTTGGGGCCACTTTGATATACTAAGTTGGGAACTTCTCCCATACCTTAGAGCAAGGCAATAAAGAACATGGAAAACTCAAATCACCAGCATGCACTGTATGATCAGGATTCTTCTTGTTCTCTTCAACTGCAATGAGGTATTATCAGTCCTCCCTCTGCTTCCTTGCCCATCATTTTCTGAAAGGTTTTTTTGTCTCTACTAAATGTAAGAAAGGAAAGATGGGATCTGGAGGGATACACAGTAAGTGTGGTGTGCATGTATGTTTCTATCACTCTGGACCTCATTTTGATGTATAATTATAATGTACCAATAAAATATATTAAAAATAAAATAAGTATAAGAAAATATATACTAACAGAAAAGGAGATAAGCAAGAAAAAGTGCACACACTGTCTCATAAGAGCTCCCTGCTTGTAAGGCAGATGGCCTCCATGTTTTCCACTAGGCCCGGATCTGATGATTCGGAGCCACAGAACACACACTGAAGGAAGCATGGAATGGGCTCCTTTATCACACTGGTGGATTTTTCTGTAATTGGCAGAAAAGCATCAGGGGACCACAAAAATGTATTTTTCAAACAAGTGCATCACCCTAATAATTAAGTGAAATTCTATGGAGTTAGTAGATAAAGTATTAGTCTTGGCTATCTTAGTTACTGCAAGCCTTCATCTTTTTCTATGATCATGATAGTTTTATTGGCAAGTTAAGCATTGTAACACCAGAGACCACCAGCCAAATACCATCTTTAGACAGAAATTACGCCTTGATTTGGGCACATCACCCATCAAACCTCTTCCCCAAACTGCCAAATAAAAATAGAATCAAACCTGATCATGGAACATTTCTTTGTGTTTAACTTGAAATGACAAGCTGTTTCCAAAAACTTAATTCACCCATGAATGACAACATGGATTGAGTCAAAACTGCAGGCCATAGGTGCCCAAAAAGGAGTTCCACATATTCTTTGATCCAATGCCAGAATGAGTAAATTAGCCAGAAAAAAAAATCCATGAAACTGCTTTGAAGAAAACTATTCTCATTTGTATGCCAAAGTTCAACATGTTGTTAAAAATTCAATCAGATTATTTTATAGCCACACTTCTATGTAAGGTGTTTCTTACTAGAGACTGCCTCATTAACAGCCATTTATCAAGCACCCACATTGATGTTCTTAGGCCTAATCTTTCCTTGGGCTAGAAATCTTACTTTTCTAAGTTACTTGATTGCCTAAGGTTGGTGTGCTAATAATTAAACCATTCTCTGTCAGCTCCAAATCCAACCTTCAATACTTTGTTTTATGATGTTGGGAGTGGGATTATGCAACCCCATTTCTGCCTTTTTGCTGTTCCCTGCCCACGCAGCAGAGTATTGGAGAAATTTGTAAGGCTAGAAGGGGAAGAAAGGATACACTTCTTTCTATTTGCTTCTTGGAGTTTCTAATCTGATTGTTGTTCCCATGAAAGGCACCTCCCTCCTTGCTTCTTGATCCCTATAGAGGTGGTCCCTTCCTGTAGCAGCAGCTACATCCAGTTGGAAGCTTTTCCAACACTTGCAAAACCAATTCCATCATGCTCTGCAACCTTGGAACACCACCAACGGCCACCTCTGTCCCGAAGTTACTATCTGCATAATATATTAGAAGTTCCCTTTTTATCTCTTCAGGTATTATTATTATGAAATGTATGAATTGTAGCCACTTTTCTCCACTCTCCAAGATATATTGATGTCCTAATCTCTAATAACTGTGAATGTAACCTTACTTCATTATTAGGATAGGCTCCTGTAGCCAGAGAAAGCCCTCAGGCAGAGTGTGGTACATGATTTCGGTGAGAAGCTGTGGGCACGGTAAAGGCAAGAGTATGTATGGGTGGGCATCCAACAGCATCTGCTATGCTAATTGTTAAGCCTTCAAGGTCTAGCTATTCAAAGCTCACAGCTGCCTGAAGAGGCACGGGAGATTATGAAATGCAGGCACCTTTTGTTTTGCTCAGGAATCTCAGGGAAGTAAGAGCACTATTAAGCTTGCAAATCAAGAGCATCCCCCAAGCTGCAAACCATCCAACAAAGCTTCCTGTGCACTTGTTGTCTGAACTTGTCTAATGCATGAAGGTATATTATAAAGATATATTTAAACTGCTTTGTTTATAGTCCTCATCCCGTAGCCTCTTTTCAATGGCTTGGCGGAACATAAGAACTAGAGGAGGTCTTAGAGATCAGCTAGTCAGCAAGTTTTCAAAAGATTTCGACTCTGAACCCTTCATAGGATATGAAAAAGACCTGGAAGTGGAGTCAGGTTGACATTCACAAGGGGCGATGGCCAGGGTGGCTTTCCTTGTTGGATGCTCCCTCCCTTTCATCCCACTGTCACCCCTGGAAGGAGGTGACAGAACCTCAAGTGCTCTTGTAGTCCAACTTAGCAACAATGCTCGGCTCTAACCTTCTCATACTAACAAGGAGAGAATTTCAGTGTTTCTCTCCCAGACTCTGTAACACAATGTCCACATTATCTAACATGACTTTAGCTTTCTTTTCAAAATCCTCATAATTTGGATCAGAATAATTCAGAGTAGTTGAGTGGGATTTCACTTGACTGCTATTATGGAAAATAGGATTTGCAAGCAAAATTTATTAGACTAAAATTAAAAGGCATGGGCCGGGTATGGTGGCACATGTTAGTAATCCCAGTACTTGGGAGGCTGAGATAGGAGGATGGTAGGTTCAAGGCCAACCTCTACAACCTAGTGAGACCTTGTTTCAAAATAAAAAATAAAAATGGGGCTGGGGCTATATCTCAGAAGTAGAATGCCCCTGGGTTCAATCCCCGGTACCATACACACATACAAAAATAAATAAATAAATAGTGATCATTCCCACCTAAAACTCCAACCACTTTAAGTAATGCATAAGGCATCTAAATGGAGGTGTGGAACTGAAAAGTGGAGAAAGAAGTGGGAAATACAGATGTAAGAATGGTACATAGTTTGTTTTTGTTTTGTTATGGTACTGGGGGCTGAACCCAGAGGCATTCTACCTGTAAGGCATAACCCTAACCCTATTTTATTTCATCCCATTTCACTTTTGTGGTATTGGGGATTGAACTTGGGGGTATTGTACCTTTGAGCTATATACCCCGCAGTCCTGTTTATTTTTTATATCGAAATGGAGTCTTGCTAAGTTGCTGATGGTCTTGCTAAGTTACTGAAACTGGTCTCAAACCTGCCATTCTCCTGTCCCAGCCTCCTAAGTACTCCTAAGTACAGGCATGCACCATCACACCTGGCTTATTTTTTATTTTGAAACAGGGTCTCACTAAATTCTGGAGGGCCTCCCTGAGTTTCTGAGGCTGGCCTCAGATCTGTAATCCTCTTGTCTCAGCCTCCCAAGTACTGGGATTAGAGGTGTGCACCCATAGACTCAGCTTGGTAAGTAGTTCTTGAAAAAGGAGTACCTACATTGTATGTGTGGATGAGCTCCCTGAAAGTAGAAAGCCCAGAATAAAAAGCCAACTGGCGTCAATGAGGGAGAGAAGTTAACAAACATAGGAGAGTCAAATAGATACAAAAAACACAAATATAGAGGACCAAAATGTAGGAGACCAAATACTAGAGAGGCTGAGACAGGAGGATCACAGGTTCAAGGCTAGCCTCAGCAACTTAGTGAGATCCTCTTTCAAAAATAAATAAAAAATAAAGAGGCAGAGCTGAATCATTAAGAATGAAAAATGAAGCCGGGCTTGGTGGCACATGCTTGTAATCACAGCATTCAGGAGGCTGAGACCTGAGGATCCGGGTTCGAGGCCAGCCTCAGCTACCTAGTGAGGCACTCTGCAACTTAGTGAGACCTGGTTTCAAAATAAAGAATAAAAAAAATAGGGCTGGGGGTATATCTCGGAGATAGAATGCCCCTGAGTTCAATCCCCAGTACCGCAAAAAAAAAAAAAAAAAAAAAAAAAGAATGAAAAGTGATTTGAATCACTGGCTTTGGCAAATGTCCTAAAGGTGCTCTTAAAGGACTCAGTTCTAATGAATGGTGATGTAGATTCCAAAGTTTCTATTGAACATAGGTGTGGCCAGAATATCTACAAATTAAAAAGAAAGAAAACTTTTCCTGAGGTTCCTTTTGAGGAGTCCTTTGTTAGACCTGTTACCTATAGGCTACTTTTTCCTGACTTTTCCCAGTAGCCAAGGTTGTAGGTACTAATTGTGATGAATCTCTGGTCCCGCTAGAGACTCTGCTATTCTAATCTGTACCACAGCTTAGTAGAGTTGTGTCTGCAGAATTTCCAAGCTGCTACCAGAGCATTTTTGTTGGATTCTCTGAGGATGGCTTGACTCTGGACATCATTCTTCTATCTCATAATTTTTTCAGTTTTGTCTTTATGGAACAGTCATAATTTAGGTTGTTTGAAAAGGCCTGCAGCAGGCATCAGTAGTGGTTTTCATTATTTAACAGGGTTTCATAAGAATTCAATATGTTGGAATATATTCTTCATTGGCATTTCAATATGCAGACCTGTAGTCTACTTTAGCCAACTTATGATAATTCTTGTGAGCTGATTGACCCTTACTCAGGGTCATCTTTGCCGCAGTAAATTGAAACTTTAATACTTTTAAGAATCACAGTGGTGCTGAGCATGACTGTAGCGAGCCCAATCATAAGCCTTTCATCATAACAAAAGGGATCTCTCATTTTGCGGGGACTGGGGGGGGTACTAGAAGTTGAGTCCAGAGGCATTCTATCTCTGAACTACACTCTCAGCCCGATTTTATTTTTACTTTGAAACAGAGTCTTGCTAAGTTGCTGAGGCTGGTCTCAAACCTGCGATCCTCCTGCCTTAGTTTCCCAAGTACTGGGATTACAGGCATGCACCACCATGCCTGGCAAGATCCCTCATTTTGATGGTGCTCCATAGAAGATCATGTTTCTCTCCTTCCCTGATTCTTCTCCATCCCTGGAAATCCACATGCTATGAATAATGAGGACCACCATTCCCCTAGCCCTCAACTAAGAGATTCTGGAATTATCTTCGCCTATTCACTCCCTTGTCTTCCAGTGGCTGTTAATTAATTTTTTTCTTCTTCTTTCAAACTTATTCTGATTACCTTTATTATGTAACAAAACACCTTGCAATGGTTAATTTTATGTATCAACTTGACTGAGCCACAGGATGCCCAGATAGCTGGTAAAACATTATTTCTGGGTATGTCTGTGTGGATGTTTCTATTAGGAAAGAGATTAGCATCTGAATTGGTGGACTGAGGAACCTAAAGGGCAGAGGAAGTTTGCATCTGTGCTTGCTTTGCCTGAGTGCTGCGCTGGGACATTGAGCTTTTTATGTCCTTGGTGTGCCTGGTCCTCAGACCTTCAGATCCACTCTGGAATCTATACCACCAGCTCTCTGGCTCTCAGTCCTTCAGACTACACCACTGACATTCCCAGGTCTCTTACTTGCAAATGGCAGATTGGGGGACTTGTCAGCCTCCCTAACTATGTGAGCCATAATCTTATAATAAATCTCTACCTGGATATATACATGTCCTATTGGTTCTATATCTTTAGAGAATTGTGACTAATATACCTTCCAAACTCAATGGCATAAAACTTACTTTAATGCTCACAGATTCTATGGGGTAGAAATTTGGACAAGGTCCAGCAAGGATGGCTTGCCTATATGTTGCAATTTGGGGGCACATAGACTCAGATTATCTGGAGGTGACTCAAATGACTGGGAACTGGGATTACTTGGAGGTGTGTGTGTGTGTGTGTGTGTGTGTGTGTGTGTGTGTGTGTGTGTGTTAGTGGGGATTGAACCTAGGGGCATTCTACCTCCAAGCTACACCCTCAGCCCTTTTTTAAATTTTAAAACCAGGTCTTACTAAATTGCTGAAGATCTTGCTAAGTTGCTGAGGGTCTCATTAAGTTGCTAGGCTGGCCTCAAACCTGCAATCCTCCTGTTCTTAGCCTCCCAGATACTGGGATTACAAGTGTGCTACCATAACGCCCAGCAGTAGCATCTTCATTCACCTGACTGGCACCTGAGAGCGGGATGACTCCAAGGTTGGAGTCTGTGAAGACTGTTGACTAGAACTTCCTCAAAGGATGGAGGCTGGGTTCTGAGAGGCAGTGTCCTGAGAAGTGGTATGGGGAGAACAAGTATTTCAAGGCAACCAGGCAGAAGCTGCATAGTCTTTTCAGATATTCTGGAGTATCACTTTATTCCATTCCATTGCTTACAAGCAAGTCATTAAGATAAGCCCATATTTGAGAGAAGGGGCTTCTTGATCGAGGAGTGGCACATTCCCATTGTAGAAGAGCATGTGGAACCTGAGATGCTATGTAGCTATCTTGGGAAAATACAGTTTGCTATGACACTTTTTTGCATGCATTATAATTATACAAAATAGCGGATTCATTGTTATGTATTTGTACATACACATAAACCTACAACACTTTTTTTTTTTTTTTTGCAGTACTGGGGATTGAACTCAGGGGCGTTCTACCTCCGAGCTACACCCCCAGCCCTATTTTTATTCTTTATTTTGAAACAGGGTCTCACTAAGTTGCAGAGTGCCTCACTAGGTAGCTGAGGCTGACCGCGAACCTGGATCCTCCGGTCTCAGCCTCCCGAATGCTGGGATTACAAGTGTGCGCCACCACGCCCGGCTCCTACAACACTTTTGATGGTCATTTTTGTTCTCTGTGTTTCACCAACTCAGCAAAACCCCTCATCTGGACCCTGTCTGTCTTCCACTCACATAATAGCCTTCTCTACAATAGCTTCTTTATTTCTGTTTTTAAAATGCAAATTTATTATTTGTAGTCCTGAAAGTCCAACACAGGTCTGACCAAACTGAAATCAAAGTTTCTGCCAGGCTACATTCCTTTCTGTAGGCTGTAAGAAAAGAATCAGTTTCTTTGTTCATTTAGGTTGTAGACAGAATTTAGCTCGTTGAGATTACAGGACTGGGTACCAGCACTTCCTTGCTGTCTGTCAAATGAGGGCTGTTTCCAGCTTCTGGAAGTCTCCTGAACTCCCTGTCTCATGGCCCCATTCCTCTATCTTCAAAGCCAGGAATGATGAGTTCTTCCAACACTTCCAGGCTCTCCTTCCTTTTCTGTGACATCTCTCTGACCTAGTCTATTGCCTGCCCTCCGCCTCTTTCACCATTAAGGCCTCTTATGATTACATTTGTCCCACCCATATAATCCAGAATAATCTCTTTATTTTAAGACCTCTCTCTTTCCCTCCCTCCCTCCCTTCCTTGGGATTGAGCCCAGGGGCGTTCTACCTCCGAGCTATACCCCCAGCCCTATTTTTTATTCTTTATTTTGAAACCGGGTCTAAGTTGCGGAGTGCCTCACTAGGTAGCTGAGGCTGGCCACGAACCCGGATCCTCCGGTCTCAGCCTCCCGAATGCTGGGATTACAAGCGTGCGCCACCACGCCCGGCTCTGCTTGTGTTCCTGATTTCATATCAGCCATATACAAGGGTTCAAATTTCTCCATATCCTCACGAACTTGTTGAGGCTGGCCACGAACCTGTGATCCTCCTGTCTCAGCCTCCCAAGTACTGGGATTACAAGTGTGGGCCACCATGCCCAGCTAAGAGGTAGGGATTTAATTTCATTTTTATACAACTGAATAACCAGTTTTCCCAACACCATTTGTTGAAAAGGCTACCTTTTCTCCAACATATGCCTAGTAGGCATGAAGTAGTGCCTCATTGTAGTTTGATTTGTATTTCCCCAATGACTAATGATGCTGAGGACCTTTTTATATTCTTACTGGCCAGTTGTATATCTTCTTAGAAATGAACATCTATTCAAATCCTTTGCTCATTTTAAAATTTGAGGATTTATTTTTGGTTTTGAGTCTTAGGAGTTCTTCATATATTCTAGATATTAAATGTTTATCAGATATAGGACATCTTAGTCTCACGTTGCCATAACAAAATACCATAGATTAGGTGACTTAAACAATAGAAATTTGTTTCCACACAGTTTTAGAGGCTGGAAAGTCCAAAAGAAAGGTTCCAGGAAAGCAGGTTTCCTCCTGAGGCAATATCTCTAGGCTTATAGGCAGCTGTGCAGCAGAAAGTGTGCAAGCTTTAGTCTCTCTTCTTTTTTTTTTAATGTGTGTGTGTGTGTGTGTGTGTGTGTGTGTTCCTGAGGATTAAGCCTACGGGCATTCTACCTCTAAGCTATACCCCTAGCTCTATTTTATTTTTTATTTTGAAACAGAGTCTCACTAAGTTTCTGAGGCTGTCCTCAAATCTTCAAACCTGCAATTCTCCTGCCTTAGCCTCCCAAGCACTGGGATTACAAGTGTGTACCACCACATCGGCTCTCTTCCTCCTTTTATAAGGACACTAATCTCACCATGGGGCTCCAAGTTCATAACCTCCTCTAAACCTTATTACCTCCCAAAGCTCCACCTCCAAGAACTGTCACATCAGGATTAGAATTTCAACATGTGAATTTGGGGGAACACACAAACATTCAATCCGGAACACAATTTGCAAAGATTGTCTCTCATTCTGTATGTTGCCTTTTGAATATTCTCTTGGTAGTGTCCTTTGATGCACAAATGTTTTTAATTTTTATGAAGTATAATGTATCTATTTTCTTCTGACACAAGTGCTTTCAGTGTCATATTTAAGAAACCATTGCCAAGTCCAAGGTTTTCAGAATTTCTCCTAAGTTTTCTTCTAAGAGTTTGATAGTGTTAGCTATCATAGTTTAGTCTTTGATTGTGTGTGTGTGTGTGTGTGTGTGTGTGTGAGTGTGTGTGTGTTTTACTGGGGATTGAACCCAGGGACATTCTACCTCTGAGCTATACCCCCAGCCCTATTTTATTCTTTTATTTTGAATCAGGGTCTCACTAAGTTGCAGAGGGCCTTGCTAAATTACTGAGATTGGTCTCAAACTGGCGATCCTCCTGTCTCAACCGCCCAAGTACTGAGATTACAAGCATGCTCTGCCATTCCTGTCTCCTTTGATTGATTCTGAGTTCATTTTTTATATACAGTGTAAGGGTCCAGCTTCATTCCTTTGCATGTAGATACCCAGTTACTCCAGTGACAACTATTAAAGACACAATTCTTTCCCCCATTGATGGCATTGACACCCTTGTTGAAAATGAATTGAATACTTCTCTATTTCTTGGGCAGTGTTCATAGGATAATCATGACCTGCTGCTTCATTAATTTTTCCCTCTCTATTCTCATTAACTATGGTGAGCCTAGCCTTTAAACCTCATGGTTCCTCTGAAATGAGGTCGAGGCTGTATCTATCAGTGACCAGTGCTCAGTTTGTCTGGTCTCTAAGTCCCTTCATACTGTCATGTGATTCTTCCCTGGAAAAGAATGTCCTAATGACACACCATCTGTAAATTGTCCTCCTCTTCCTCTTTCAGTGGTCTTTGAAAATCTCCCCTGGCACCTCATCCTTTGTTATAGACTGTCAAGACTAGCTTTTTAAAAAGCCCACTGGCTGTGGTGGTACACACCTATAGTCCCAGTGCTTCAGAGGCTGAGGAGTATTGCAGGTTCAAGGCCAGCCTCAGCAACCTAGCAAGACACCGCAACTTACTGAGACCCTGTTTCAAAACAAATAAAGGGCTGGGGGTGTAGCTCAGAGGTAGAATGTCCTTGGGTTCAATTCCCAGTACCAAAAAAAATACCTTTCCAGACCCAATCTCTTCTTTTTCTCTCTAAGTCATGGGTCCCATCTTATGGCCTCAAGTTAAAGACTCATTGTTTCACTTATTCATTCATTCCACAAATAAAGTCATCCTTCAGTATCTAAGAAGGATTTGTTCAAGGATGCCCCACCCTAGGGAGAGCAAAATTTATGGATGCTTAAGTCCCTTATATAAAATGGCATGCATATGCTTTAAATCTTCTCTAGATTGTTAATAATACCTCAAAATATAAATGCAATGTAAGTAGTTATACCATATTGTTTAGATAATAGTGAAAAAGGGGAAGTCTATGCATGTTTAGTACAGATGCATTTTGTTTGTTTGGTACTGAAGATTGAACCTGGGGGCATTCTACCTCCAAGATCCACTCCAGCCTTTTAAAATTTGAAACTAGGTCTCGCTAAGTTACTAAGGCTGGCCTTGAACCTGTGATCCACCTATGTCAGCTTTCCAGGTGCTGGGATTAGAGGCATGCACCACCATACATGGCTACAGAGGCAATTCTTTAGAGTATTTCCTTCCTTGGTTGATTAAATCTGTGTGTTCAAACCCCACAGATATATAAGACTGACTATACTTGTCAAATCCTTCCCTGTGCCAGGCACTCAATGTGATGGTGAAATTTTCCATTCTTTGCACAGGTTCTTTGGAATGGTGTTTCATTGGAACCAGCTCTGGTTGTCTCCTCCTGCTCTGCACCTGGCTATAGTGCTCTGAATGCCTCTGGCTCAACGCCTATCTCCCCTCCAGTTCCTGAAACTCTACCCTGGGTTTGAGCCCTGTGCCCACTGCTTGGCTAGCAGTGGAGATCACATAATTTTCCTAAAAACATTATCCTTCTCCTCCTGATAATAAAAGTAGCTACTTTATACTGACACCCACTGTGTAGTGAGTGTTGGGCTCAACGCTTAAGTTATCTCTAATACTTACTTTGCCAAACATTGTTCCGGGCACTAGGGATACAGCAGTGAACTAAATACAGTTCCTGTCTGAAAGGAGCTTCTGTTCTCTCAAAATCCTTGACATGATTGAGCAGGGAACAGAGAAGGAAAGAGGCCCAGAAAACTTAAGTAACCTGCCCCAAACTGCACAGATATTAAGTGTCCGAGTTGGAATTTGAATCTAATTCTCTGAAGCCAACACTTACATGCTCTATACTTAAGCTACCTCTCTCACTACAGGCAATAACTCACATTTTCTAACAAAACTTCTCAACACTAAAACTCTCACATTCTATTAAAATCTCAGTGAGTGATAGATAACAACTGCATGTATTAAAGCACATGTAATTTGGAGGTTAACTAGAAAATTTTGTTTCGCCTTTAATTCTTAACATCCTTTAAATGTATATTAGTTTCCCTGCTTTTATAATAATAACACTAGTGCTCTTTTAGACAATTCAGGGTTTCCATTTATCTTCAGGTCATTATTCTAAATAGTGCTATAAATTCTCAGTGTGACACTATAGAGAAAAATGGAATTAATTGGGTTAAAAGGGTACTGACCCTAGGACATATTCTGGATGGTAATTTTTAAGTGGCTTTACATAGTTGATACGTACCTTATTTGTCTTTTTTCTTTTTCCCAAAAAAATGTAATGCTAAATCTTTTCAGGTGTAAATGTAACTCCTTGAATGAATGAACACTATTCTGGTCCTGACTCTTCTACAATGAGTTAGATGAACTTGTACAATTTGGGTCTTGAACCTTAATTATGCCTCCTGTAAAATAAGAACAGAATGATTAAGAGCAATACTATTTGTGTAGTGTGTTTCATTTCTCAATGTAATATTTGTATGTTACCTAATTGATCCTAATAATGACCTCATTGTTCCAACTATATAGGTATTTCAAATTAGGTTCAGGCACATGCCCAACTAGTAAAGACTTCATACAACCTTTGTCTTCAGAGCCCAATCTCATGCTCTTTAAGAGAAGATAGGGTCTCCAATGTCCCCTAACCATCAAAAGTTCTTAAAAACCAGGCTAGTTGAGTTCTGATTAGTCAAGATTTCCCTTACGTCAGCTATATTTTAATCATCTTTCTGAATATGTGCTAATATATCCATCAGTATGAACAATATAATATAGTTGTATCAAAACTTGTTAGAGTTTGAGTTCCTAGAAGCCAAAGACTTTTTACATTTCTTGTTTAGAGAGTAGTATAAAATGAAAGTGGAGCCAGGCATGGTGGCGCATGCTTGTAATCCCAGCATTCGGGAGGCTGAGACCGGAGGATCCAGGTTCGCAGCCAGCCTCAGCTACCTAGTGAGGCACTCTGCAACTTAGTGAGACCCTGTTTCAAAATAAAGAATAAAAAATAGGGCTGGGGGTATAGCTCGGAGGTAGAATGCCCCTGAGTTCAATCCCCAGTACCGCAAAAAAAAAAAAAAAAAAAAAAAAAAAAAAAAAGAAAGTGGACATTTACTGAATGTTTGAGGTCAAGGTGCTATTTCAACTATTTAATACATATTAGCTCATTTGAGTCTCAACTTATAAATATTCTCTGGCCAAGCGCAGTGGCACATGACTGTAATCCCAGTACTTGGGAGGTTGAGAAGGGAGGATTGCAGGTTTGAGACCAGCCTCAGCAACTTAGCTAGATCCTATTTCTTTTTTCTTTTGTGGTACTGGGGATTGAACCCAGGGACATTCTACCTCCGGGCTATGCCCCCAATCCTACTTTTTATTCTTTATTTTGAAACAGGGTCTCACTAAGTTGCGGAGGGCCTCACTAAGTAGCTGAGGCTGGCTGTAAACCCAGATCCTCCGGTCTCAGCCTCTCAAGTACTAGGATTACAAGTGTGCAGCACCATGCCCGGCTATTTTTTTTCTCAATCTTCAAGTACTGGGATTACAGGTGTGTACTACCACACCCAGCTTGGTTTGTCATCTTCACCAAATTCCCATAGTGTATGGGATTGCATTATTTGCTCAGTTTTTCCTTGTTGCCATGTCCCCCTTCCATGGGAGCAGTATATTTCCCTGTTCTGTTGACATCAGCTTTAGCCAATAATGAAACCAAGCCCAGTCAAGCCCAGCTGAACTCAACAGAGCCACCATCAACCCAATGACTTGCAAGTAAGAAAAAGAAGGGAGATTTTATAGTTATTTGTTATGCAGCATCATTTCAAGAAAATTGAGTAACACACAAAGCCTAGACAAAGCATGACCAGAATTCAAACTAGCCCACGTTTGATTTGAATGACTTCAAATCAATTTGAGCTGTTGCTTTAAAAGTCCTCAGTTCACAACTATTTGACCTGGAATAGAGACTACCTATGCTCCAAGTCCTGTACTTTGCAAGCATGTCTAGTATATAAAGGGAGCAATACTGCTACACATAAAGAACAAGCCAAGGCAGACAGCCTTGTACCTATTTAGCCTTGCTATAACTCCACCAAAAATAACTCATGGATTTTGCTCTTGAGGACCACATAGCCCAATTCAATATGTTCTATAAACTGACTTGGACAAAGCAATGGGCAGTCAGCATCTTTCCTTAGATTTACTAATGGTTTTATTTTTCTTTTGTAATGGAATCATAAACTTGGGTGAGATATCCTATTTTTATAGTGTCATGCAGAGGGCACAGGAAGCCTTAAAATGGTTCTTTCTCGCTTTCTTCCCTCCACTAGGACCTGAGACAATGCTATTAATTGTGTTTAGCTTCATGTGGCAAGAACATCATTCAGTACTTGCCTCTGCCCACTGGTCTCTGGTTTGGCTTGCCTTTCTGGGGCCAAGTAGGATGCTTCTTTCCTTCCTATATGGTATCCCTGCCATGCATGGATGCCTGGCTCAAGATTTCCTGAATCTTAGGTAATCAGAGATGTAAATCTATTCATTCCACTGGTAAATATTTATTGAATATTTGTGAGAGACAGCATTGTGCTAGACAGGCGCTAAAATGTCATTTGTTGTTTCTTCTGCACCATAAGCAAAAGTTAAGATGACAAACCAAGCTGGGTGTAGTGGTGCACACCTGTAATCCTGATACTTGGCGGCTGAGATAGGCAGATCAAAGTTTTGAGGCCAGCCTCAACAACTTAGCAAGACCCACTTTCAAAAATAAAAAAATTAAAAGGTCTGGGGGTGTAGTTCAAATGCCCCTGGGTTCAATCCTCACACAAAAGAGGATCCAAAATTGAGATGTCAGCAGAATGCACCTGTAAAGCTTTCCTATTTCTTTCCTTCATTTCTCTTCTGGTGACTCTTGTTTTTTTCTTTTCCTCAGGCATGATTACAGGTTTTCTCAGCCATATCAGAACTTTAGTTACTCTCTTTCCCTTCCACTTCTTATACTTAAGCCTTTTCACAGGCAAGTCTTTTCCAAACCCATGAAGTCCTATCTATTGCCCCTTTACATGTCAATCAAACCCTCCTTGATTCAGAAATTAGACACTGAGAGGCAGCTGATATTTATACATATGTAGATAAGGGATCACCATTGGTGAGAATGAAATTGCTATTGACAGTGTTTCAGAGTATAGGGACACAGAACATGGTGCTATTTTGATATGCTTACACTTCCTTGGTCTCTCTTTTTTTTGTGGTACTAGAAATTCAACCTAGGAGTACTCTACCTGTGAGCTACAACCCCAACCCTATTTTTTTATTTTGAAATAGAGTCTTACTAAGTTGCCACACACTGACCTCAAACCTATGATCCTTCTGTTTCGGCCTCCCAAGTATGGGGATTATAGGCATACACCACAAAGCCAGGCTTCCTTAGTTTCTTTGAGCCACAATCCCCTCACTTGTAAAATGAGTATGTACATGAACACACACACACACACACACACACACACACACACACACACGATGAATGCCTCCTCAAAAAAAGGATTGGTTAAAGAAAATATGGAATATACACATATTGGATTCTCTTCAACCATTTTAAAGCGAGTTAGATTTATATGAACTCACATGGAGAGATAATTGTAAGTCATTATTGAGAATAAAAAACAAGTCAGTATATGCATGATCATACTTATAACACAAAACACATATATTATTAGGACTCATTTTAGTCAGGGCCTGTGCTAAACACTTTGCATGCATTGCCATATTTAATCTTCATAATAACTCTTTAAGCTAGGCATTTTTATTTCTCCCCACATTGCAAGCAAGGAAATGAGAGATGGTAAATCATTTGCAAGGCTAGTAACTATCAGGGAAAGGATTCGAACTCCAGACTCCCTGACTTTCCTTGAGATATAATTCTCCTGTAGATAAAACAGTGTAAAGAAACAGACAAACAAAAAATAAAATCCCATTCCTATTCTTCTCCCTGCTTATGAGCTGTTAGTTGCTTGAGAATAGTGGCTTCCCATTATGTGGAGCTTGTCTTACTGGTGGTAAGAGAGATCATTTTAGGAATGGCTTTTGGCCATCCTCACACCTAACATTAAATAACATTAAGTCCCATAGTGAGAGCATTGTGCCCCATTCAAGTCTTTTTAATCCTCTGATTATATCACTACCAAAGTTTCAACTCAGTGTGTTAGTCTTTAATACTCTCTAACACTTGCTAATCTATCGCTTCTTTTATAGAAAGCCAACCTAGAGCTCTGAGCAGGCAAGTCTATCTAGTTAGAATTCAGTAACACTGGGCTTTTTTCCTTATATTTATATCTATGGTAATCTTCTATTTAAAGCAAGTGATATTGGATATTTGTTTATTAAAATGATAAAGTATTTCATCTTTTAAAATGTAGTTAAGGCTTTACTTCCTTTGTGTAAGTTAATTTAAAGAAAAATGTAATTAAGTAGTAGGATAAGTGGTATACAGGTAGAACAAAACACAGGACTTATATGAATAAAATGTGAAACGCTGTACTGTGCTGAATAATAAAACAGATACCTCCAATAACCATTGAACTTAACTTCTCTATGCACACAAATCATTTGTCAACCAGTTGATGCCAATTAAGATAACATGAATAATAGTTGTTTTTATATAAATAGAATTTGAAGAGTAAAGTATATACAAAGCTTCTGCTACTCAGTAAGGAACCATAAGAAATATATAGTTAAAATCATAACAACAGATGTTTATTATCACTTAATATGAGCCAGGCAATAGTCTACATTTTTCATCATAGGCCTATGACCTATAGGCCAACTGATGACATTCAGTCATCCAATAAAATCTGTGCCAGTGACTCTAAATAAGTAAATGTGTTCTGTTTCACATGTATAACCAGTGACAACCACACTATAAGATGGGTACCATTGTCTCCATTTTATAGATGAAGAAACTGAGCGACAGAGAAGTGAAGTAACAAGTCCAGGGTCACACAGGTGATCAATCTGATACTCTAATAACTACACTACCCTATCTCTTGATAATAAAGTTATTCCAAACATTTATGCAAATTCTCATTCTTCACAACTACATTCTAGAACTGAAGAAACTGAATCCCACCTTTCAGTTGGCATGCCAATCATCGCCACATCACTATAGTTCCTTCTTGGAAAATCTGCTTCATCTTCCACTACAGCAGTGGTGAGCTTACTAAGTCCCACATTGTGTCAGCCCCATGCTCCAGCACAGTTGAATAGACCAGTGGACTGCACCTGACCCAGTCAGAGCCAATTGGATACTTTCTCCTGGGAATTCAGAAACTGAATTCCAAAACCAGGACACTGAGAGATTGAATGAAGTCAAAATAGGGCAGGAGCCAATGCCATGGCAGGACAGTCATACATGAATGAAATTTCCAGAGCCATCAGAGATAGCACCAAGCAACTTTGCCAAGAGAAGAAATTGTCTTGTTCCTGTGTGGCATGTCCACAATCCAGCTCATATTTGGTTGCTTGCTTGCTTTTTGGTACTGGGGATTGATCCCAGGGGCATTCTACCTCTGAACTACATTCCCAGCCCTTCTTATATTCTCTTGAAATAGGGTCTTGCTAGCTTGCTGAGAGTCTCACTAAATTGCTAAAGCTGGTCTCAAGTCTGTGATCCTCCTGTCTCAGCCTCCTAAGTACTGGAATTAGAGAAGTACACCACCATACCCAGCTCCACAATGGAGTTCTTATCCTTGACCACCTATGAAATTATAACATCTAATATGGCAATACATTCTGCTTATCTTCAAGGTAGCTTGAGTGGATTTCTGTCTCTTGCTGTCAAACGTGTTTAAACCGGGGCGAAGTGGCATATGGTGGATTTGAAGAGGGAATCTGAAGCTTGCCATGGTGTGATGGTAGGGCCAGTAGAGATAAGGTGCCTTGGGTCAGAGGTTTGGAAAATGGCAGTCCATGTATTGATAACAAAGTAACTGTTTAAGTTGTAGGCAGAAGCCTCAAGTGTCTCCAGATGAATGCTCCTTGAGAAGGAGGATTCAGATGACTTGGTGGCCAAATAGAAGGATATCTGAGCAACTTAATTACAGCTGGTAGCTTAAGTAAAGAACATCAAGAAAGAGATAAATTCCTTCCAAAATGCCCTTGAGGGACTTTGAGGAAGATAATGAAAAGTAAGATGCTTAGGTAATTTTTATGGACTATTCTTTCTGTCTATAGCAGTTTGTCCCAGGCCAATACTGAAAATTCCCTAAGGGCTGAAATGTCTTCAACAAGAAACTTTATAATTCTTTACTGAGAGATGCTCTGGAAAGTTGTTAGTAGACCCGACAGTCATAAATAAATCACCTTGCAGAGATCACTTAAATTATACATCATTGGTAATGATTATTCAGGTGTAATGAGTTTAATTGATTACAAGAAGGTAAATTTTTTTAAGATGATGTAATAACCACCAGCGCTAGTTTGTTTGAAGTGTGTACTGGTGGGAATGATTTAAAATTTTTGAGCATTTGATTTGCATTAGTTGGAAGAGATATTTTAAAATATATAAACAGGACTGATGATCTCCCATAGTTCTGAATTGCCTTATGTGTTACTAAAAGATACGTCTATGGTTAATGCTCAAAAGCTCTGACCTTGAAACTATTATCTCAAGCAAATTCATAAAATCCAGTTAGTTATTATTTGATTCCACCAACCAAATGGGGAAAAAAAGAAGAAAGAGGAAAAAAGAAATCTTGCCACTCACCACTCCTCAGTCAGTTGAAGTCAGGCGTACATCTCCCAGATGCAGGAAACTCCTCCCCAGTGCACTATGGACTAATTTGGAGATCCAGGAATAGTCACAATGTCATCTTAAGTGAGTGTATGCAGTGGGCATAGAGGTGTGCTGCTCAAATCATTCTCAAGAAAGAACTTGCAGCTGGGAGTGGTGGTGCACACCTGTAATCCCAGTACTTGGAGGCTGAGACAGGAGGATCAAAGGTTCGAGGCCAGCCTCAGCAACTTATGGAGGCCCTCTGCAACTTACTGAGACCCTGTTCCAAATAAAAAATAAAATAAGGCTGGAGGTGTAGCTAGCTGAAAAGTAGAATGCCCCTTTGGGTCATTCCCCAGTATAAAGGAAGGAAGGAAGGAAGGAAGGAAGGAAGGAAGGAAGGAAGGAAGGAAGGAAGGAAGGAAGGAAGGAAGGAAGGGAGGGAAGGGAAGGAGGCCTTGCCATTCAACTGCCAGGAGCTCAGTCAGCTGACAGCACTCAGCTCTGATGCCTCCAGGACCTACGATAAATTTGAAGCTGAAACCAAGCTCTTTTTAGGCAGCCCCATCCAATGAATCAGCATTGCAAAAGGACCAGAGACTGGCCAGTTTGCCCAGTGCTGGACTCCTAATGGCAATCTTTGCTCCAGCATGTATGGTTGGGTCAGTTCTTGCCCATCCCATGATTAGGCCAGTTCTCTTCCCACCCATACTTGGGTTGGTTCTGTGCTAGATCTGCATTTCAGTCTGCAGGCTTTCCTTACTTAATCCTATTTTGGCCCCCTTTATCATTCACAAGCTACCCCTCAATAAATCTATCACGTTCCTAACTTCATCTCCATGGTGGCTTTGTAGAGGAACCAACTGAGACAATACAATTTCACTTTCGGCTGCTGCCATCCCTGAACCAAGACCACCACTATTTTCATGAGGACTTCTTAAACAGGAAAAGAACTTAGATACGAAAGTTCATAAAATCTTCCACCACTGATTTTAAGCCATCACTGACCCAATATGTTGGAAGTCTGAGTCTACTAAGATAAAAAGGAGCAGAAAGTTGTGAGTCTAGCTGGATGTACACATGAGCCTGGCCAAATAGCACTATCTGGCTTCTATGTTGTATTAGGTTCCCTGGGTTAAAACTAATGATCTAATTGGAAAGGATTCAAATCTTAGGCATTGAAATGGGAATGTTGCAACAAAGCCAAAGGAACTGAGAGACTCTAAACCCTGGGATTCCTCCAAGCCCTAAGTCCTCCCAGCTGGACATGTGTGATGATTCCTTTAACTCTAACGCCAAACTTGAGATGTAGCTTTACTGGTTTCAAGAAAGAGCCACTGAAGCTCTTTCTATGTGTCAAGTACCAAGCTGGGCACCAAAGACACAGCAAGGGAGAAAAAGAAAAACCCTGCCCTCCTATATTCTAGAGAGGTGGGGAGGGGCAGATAATAAAAAATTCAAGGACATTTTTCTTTGTGTGTATTTGTGTGTGTGTGTGTGTGTGTGTGTGTGTGTGTGTGTGTGTGTGTGTTACTGGGGATTAAACCCAGGGGCATTCTTCATCTGAGCTACACTCCCAGCCTTATTTTGAAACAGGATCTCACTAAGTTACTGAACATCTTGCTAAATTGTTAAGGCTGGCCTTGAACCGGAAATCCTCCTGTCTCCACCTTCCTGGTGTGAGCCACCAGGACATTACATATTCAATGATTGTAAATGCTGTGGGAAGAAAAATGAAGCACAGAAGAGAATATAAATGACTACAGGGCTAAAATTCTAAATCGGGTGTCAGAAAAGGCCTCGTTGATAAGGAGTCATTTGAGTAGGAGGTAAGAAAGTAAGCCATGCATATGTAGAGCAAAAGCATTCCAGGCAGAAAGAATAGAATTTGCAAAGACCCTGAGATGGGAACATGCATAGCATGCTTGAGAAACATTGTGAGGCCAGTGTGACTAGAGAGAGGGATACAAGGGAAAGAGGGGTAGGACATGCCATCAGAGAGGTCGCAACGGTCAGACAATTTAGGACCTTGTAGGCACTATGAAGATTTTGACTTTCATAGAGTTGAGGAGTCTTGGAGGGTTTTACTCAGAGGAATGATATGATCTGACTTTTTAAAATTGGTGCTAGGGATTGAACATGGGGTATTCAACCTCTGAGCTGCTTCCCCAGCTCTTTTCATTTTTAATTTTGAAACAGAGTCCTGCTAAGTTGCTGAGGGTCTCAGTTACTGTGATCCTTCTGTCTCAGTCTTCCAAGTCCTGGGGTTACAGATGTGCACCACCACACCCAGCTTGACCAGACTTATTTTGACAGTATCACTGCGACTGCTCTGTGGATGATGGACTCTCAAGGAGCTTGGGTGAAAGAAGGGAGGCCATTGAGAGGCACCGCAACAGTCCAGGAGAGAAGGAATAAAATGATCATGGTTTGGAGCAAAGTGTGTAGCAGTGGAGGTGTGAAGTGGTTGGATTCTGGATACATGTTGAAGGCAACAATGATAGGATTTGCTAGTTGATTGCATAAGAATGGTGTAGAAAAAGGGAAGAAGTAAGGATGCTCCAGGGTATGGCCAGAACAACAGAAGAGAGACAGTTAATTCATGGTATAAAGGACATTGCAGGAGCAGCAGGTTCAGAAAGAAGACCAGAAACTCTATTTGGCACATGTTCAGTGTAAGATGCCAATTCCACACCCAAATGGACATGTTGAGGAGGCAGTTGTATCATCAGAAAATTCTCAGGGTCTGAACCTACGCAGCAGACAGGCTAGCTGAGTAATTGCTAGGCTTCGCTGCAGAGGATGCCAGCCCTTGCCAGAAAGATCCTGTTTCAGAATATGTTCCCTCCTCTACAAGAAAACCCTCCCTAATTTTCTTCCTCCAGATTTGGACTTCCTCCAATGTTCCAGATCTCGATAAGAGGCAGCAACTCTTCTGAAATCCAGAACTCACTATCCTCTCCCTACATGGCTCCTCACATATATAGCCAATCAACCATGAAGTGCCATTTGTCCTCTCTCCTCCATATGTGTTAAATTCATCTACTTTTTACAGCTCCTCCATTATCTCTGATCCAAATAGTGCCCTTGTTCACCTGGACAACAGAACGAACCTCTTACCTGTTTTGTGTTCTCTTGCCTCCTTTCCAACCATTCTCAATTCTGCAGGGAAAACTAACACACAGATTTGTATATGAGTGTCCAGGATCCCACTCCACCTTGAGCTCAGGAGTGGTGTCATATGGTGATAAAAAAATGATAATTGACATACTTTTTTGTGGTGCTGGGAATTGAACCCCAGAGCATTCTACCTCCAAGCTTCATACCCCAGCCCTATTTTATTTTTTAGTTTGAAACAGGGTCTTGTTAAGTTGCTGAGGGCCTCTCTAAGTTGCTGAGGCTGTCCTTGAACCTGAGATCTTCCTGTCTCAGCCTCCCAAGTATTAGGATTTCAGGCATATGTCACCATGCCCTGCTTGATAATCGATGCACTTTTGAAGTAACAAATAATAGTTACTAACTGGGAAAAATATTTAATAAATAGAATCAAGTATATTGAAATAAAATAGAATACTTTATCTGCTTTAGTTTAGACAGTTTCCTTGATCTAAAGCTGGATTTGATCACAGAAAATAATGTTATATTTCTTTGCACATCTACACTATGGTATGTGCTGTCAACCTGGCTTGATGGGCCATTACCCTTCCATCTGTAAGACGTCCATTCTTCCCTCTGCCTGATGGATTACTATTTACACTTCAGAACTCAGCTTCAATGGCCCTTCCTCAAAGAAAGATTCCCTGACCCCAAATTCACTGGTCTCCCCTTATACCCTCTCTAAACACCTTCTGCATGTTCTTTATAGGACTTATCACAAGTGAAATTGTATAACCAATCATTTAAGCCATTTTTTAATGTCTATCTCCTCTAGAACACAGGCACCAAGCAGGACTGTATCTGTCTTTCTCACTGCTGTATCCCAATGTCAGAGCCCAGTGCCTTGTACATAGAAGGTGCTCACTAATCACACATCAAAGGAATAACTGACCCTGTGTATTTTGCAATACTCATCTGGATTTTTTTTTCCTTTCCAATACCCACCTTCAATCAGATAGCCAGTTCTGTGCTTCCAAGAGGATACATAGCAATGCAGGAAGTTGAGAAGGGATACATATCTTCTTGGCTTTTGTTTCCTAAAAGCTTATGATTTTTTCAAAAAGAAAACTTGATCCCAGTACTTGGGAGACTGAGACACGAAGATCTTAGGTTCAATATCAGCCTCAGTAGCTTATCGAGACCCTGTTTCAAAATAAAAAATAAAATGGAGCTGGGGGTGTAGCCCAGAGGTAGAATACCCCTAGGTTCAATCTTCAGTAGCACACACACAGGAAAAGATTTGTAGGTCTACATGTGGGTCCCCTGCATGTAGAAACATGTAGGGGTAAAGATTTCCCTCCAACTCAAAAAAGAGTTGCTGGGACTGGCAGAAGTGGATATTGATGAATCCCTAAAACAAGGAGGCCTACACCTGTTCCCTTGGGGAGGGAGTGACACATGAGAGGAGTGGGTGCCACATTGTGCTAGTTAGCTTTCTGTCACTGTGACAAAATACCTGAGAAAAACAACTTAAAAGAGAAAAGATTTATTTAAGCTCCTGAGATTTCAGTCCATTGTCATATCTTGTTCTTCTTCTTTCTTTTCTTTTCTTTTCTTTCTTTCTTTTTTTTTCTGGTACTGGGGATTGAACTCAGGGGCATTCTACCTCCAAGCTATACCTCCAGCCATTTTTATTATTTATTTTGAAACAAGGTCTCTCTAAGTTGTTAAGGGTCTCACTAAGTTGCCAAAGCTGGCCTGAAACCCGAGGTCCTCTTGTCTCAGCCTCTTATTGCTCTATTGATTCTGGGCCTATGTTGAGGCAGAACATCATGGCAGGAGGGTGTGGTGGAGCAAAGCTGCTAACATCATGGCAGTCAGGAAGGAGAGAAAGAGAGGGAGAGAGCGAAAGCGAGAGCGAGAGGGAAGGGTAAAGGGAAAGAGAAAGAGAAAGAGAAAGAGAGAGCACGCCAGGGTGCTGAAACTATATATCCCCTTGCAAGGCATCCCTAGTGACCTACTTCCTTCAACTAGGTCCCACCTCCTACAGCTATCATCACCTCCCAATACCCCATTTAGCTAGGAATCTCTCAATGGATTAATCCACTGATGAGATTTCAGCCCTCACAATCCAATCACTTCTGAAAAGACCCCTCTGAATTTTGTTGCATTGGAGACCAAGCCTTCAACACATGAGCCTTGGGGACATTCCTGATCCAAAGCATAATATCAAGATCAGTGTAGACCAATCCCAGAGAACCAGATGCACACTTTCACTCACACACACACACACACACACACACACACACACACACATACATGCAGTACCTTGATTCTGGGGAAGGTTCCAGCCATGGGGAATAGCCCGCCCTCAGGGAAAAGAAACCCCAAAATGACTGAAGTGACATTTTAGAAAAATTTAAAGGCCATTTCTCACATCCATGTGTTTGTGCACTAAGGCTTCTTAATGCAGTTGCTTGTTTTCTTCAAAGGTATATTTATATCCAATTTAGCTTTCATATCATACATAACTTGTTTTAACCTAATCATTTAAAACTGAACCCCCACATAGGATTCTTATTTTACAATCAAATTTTTCCTTGCAATAATCCTATGAGATGAAATGAATATGTATTCCCTGCACCACCATTACAATGTTACAGGTGAAAAAGCTAATTCAGAGAGGTCAAATGAGTAGACAAAGTCGCACAGCTATGCTATAAGTGAAGTTGATCTTCTGACCCATAATTGCATAAAATTATTTCTGTAATACTATGCCACCTCTATTAAAATATTGATTTATAAAGCTGAGGAGGCTGAGACAGGAGGATTGCAAGTTTGAGGTCAGCCTCAGCAACTTAGCGAGGTCCTCTGCAACTCAGCAAGACCCTGTTTCCAAATACAAAATAAAATAGGGCCGGGGATGTAGTTTGGAGGTTGAAGGCCCCTGGGTTTAATCTCTAGCACCACAAAAAATATTGATTTATGGGAATATTTCATTTTCTGATCACATTAAATAACTCTGAGTTTTCTGTGTTTGGGGATCCTTTTTATCCCAGCAAAGTTAATTTGCATTTTTTCCAAGTTCAGTTACAATTTTCCAATATTCTTTATAGAACCGATGCCACATTATTTGTTAATTGTTGCTTAATTGTTGAGTTTCTCTTGTCTGTTGGTACAACTAAACATTTTTTTTCCTTTTGGATGAGACACATTCTGCAAAGTTACCTGCTGTTGTTTCTGATTCTGGTAGTGACGCTACCAGCTGGAGAGAGGGGCAGCAGCTTGTGTGAAATTCTCATGCTTGACATCTTCAAAGTGAAGCCTGTGATTACTTTTCTCCATTTAAAATTTTGTAACACAGTGGGGCTACTTAAATTGTCCAGTGGTATCCTGAGGTGTTTTGATGTATCCTCAAATTCTGAGACTTATTTTATAATCACAATTACATAAAAACTCTTGGTGTCTTAGCAGTCATACATGGTTACAAAGAAAGCACACTTCACGAAATGCTCATGAGATTAAAAAAATGCTTTCTTTGGTATTCAGCTATGTTAATGCTGTTAAGAGAATAATCTCAGTACATCACCTTAAAATTCTACATTGTAGAGCCTGGTGCAGTGGCACATGTCTGAAATCCTAGTACTTGGGAGGCTGAGACAGGGAGATTACAGATGTGAAGATAGCCTCAGCAAATTAGTAAGACTCTCAGCAACCTAGTGAGACACTGTTTCAAAATGAAACAATTTAAAAAGGGTTAGGTTTGTGGCTTGGAGGTAGAATGTCCCTGGGTTCAATCTCCAGTACAAAAAAAATCTACATTGTTATTATGACAGCATTTAGAGGCATTGGTCAAAAATTTTAAAAATATGATAAACCACTTCATTTTTTTCTATCATCTTCATCTAGAGGGACAGAAAGGAAGGACAAATTTGTAAACAAGAATGATTTTGTAAATACAAACATTGACCAGTGACTATTTGAACAATATGATAAAAATAGTATGATAAAGGACCTGCTTTTTTAAGCTGGGCATAGTGGCACATGCCTGTAATCCTGTAATTTGGGAGGCTGAGACAGGAGAATTGCATATTTGAGATCAGCCTCAGCAACTCAGTAAGACCCTGTTTCAAAATAAAAAATAAGCTGGATGTAGTGGTGTATGCCTGTAATCCCAGTACTTGGTAGGCTGAGACAGGAGAATAGCAGGTTGTGGCCAGCCTCAGCAACTTAGCGAGACCCTATTTCAAAATAAAAGAATAAAATAGGTCTGGAGGTGTAGTTAAGAGGTAGAATGTCCCTAGATTCAACCCCTAGTACCACAATAAATAAAATAATAAAAAAATAAAAAGGGCTGGGAGTATAGCTCAGAGGTAGATCACCCCTGCCTGGGTTCAAATCCCAGTACCACAAAAAAAAATAGAAAGTAGGGATGGAGGTGTATCTCAGAGGTAGAAAGACCCTGGGTTCAATCTCCAGCACCAAAAAAAAAAAAAAAAAGAATTGCTTTGTCTAATTTTTCATTGTCATCCCCAGACCAAGCATGTAGTATATAATGAAAACCAGTCTCTCTGACAGTAAAGCTATAAAGGAAGAAGTATGGGGCTATGGAGTGAGGAATGCTGGGCAGGAGAGCAACCATGAGGGTGGCTCGCCCAGTTTTTCTGCTGGGTGTCAACAGCAGATCATTAACATCTTTATGTATAAGAGTCCTATTTGTAAAATGAACATAATATCACTTGTTCTTAAGTGTGAATCAATGTTAGGAGGGTTCATTGTACAATCCCTTGAGCCCCAAAGGGAAATATGAATTATGTAGGCAGCAGTCAAAGTCTAATAACTTGATGAGAATAGTAGTATAGAGCTTGTCTAGTATATGTGAGGGCCTGGGTTCAATTCGAAGCAGCACACACACACACACACACACGCATGCACACACATGCACACATTCACAAACACACACACACACACAGTAATTTTTAAACAGTCAGTAGCTTTAGAATAAGAAAAAATGATAAAGCCAGACACGTGGTGGCACACACCTGTAATCCTAGTACATGGGAGGCTGAGACAGGAAGATTACAGGTTCCCAGCCAGCCTTAGCAATTTAGCGAGAACTTCAGCAATTTAGCAAGACCCTATTTCAAAATAAAGAATAAAATAAGTCTGGGGGTGTAGCTCAGAGGTAGAATGCCTCTGGGTTCCATCCATAATACTGCAAATAATAATAAGCACCATTGATCATGGTCACTTCCAGCCCACCTATATTAGAAGCTCTTAATCAATCAATCCAGCAGTTAATAACCAGAAGTAGAAGCACCATCTAGAAATTTGCTGCCCCTCACCCATTTTGCACTCTCTGTGACAGATATCATCCAAAGACACATGTATGTCAAATCATTTTTTTTAAGTCATAGAGATAGGTCAGTGTAGAAAATTGTGTGATACCATGTGGAATCAGAATGCAAAATTGTAAATATAAAATTTTCAAGCAAATATTGTACCCTAAAATGTCATCAATTTTTTAAATTAGACAAAGCATGTCTGATTGTTATATTGTTCTTCTTAAACATATTTAATGAGTAATAATTGTGTTAATTTTTAGGGTTTAAAAAAAACCAGACTGGCAATAATTTGAAAAGTTAAGAAGTCTTAGCCAGCACACTTAAAACATTTATAGGATCTATCTGTTTTATCTCTCAGATAATTGTTACTGCATAATAGCTCATCTTATACCCCTCATAAACTTTCAAATTAAGCTTCTACACGCTCTCCTGATTCATAATTTTGTTCTTATGGACATTACTGATATCAGTTAAAGTCAAGTCACCTAATGGCCTTCTCTTTAAGAAACTCATGACTAGCTGCTCATCTTACTTAGAATGAACAATTATCTTTATAAGAGATTAAACATACACTAGACACATGACATGCAAGTGGACGGTAAAGAACAATAACCAAGTCGGCACATGGCACCCCCAGGCCGAGCTGCAACTCAGAAAGGGTTAGTTGTACCATTTCTGAGTAAGAGAAGGAAACATCAAAAATCACATCAGTGCTTTCTTTAGTGCATTTTGTGTGATACTAGGGATGGAACCCCAGGCCTCTGGCATGCTAGGCAAGTGCGCAACCACTGAGCTATACCTGCTACCTCTTTTTAACTTATTTATTTGTATGTTTGTTTGTGTATTTGTGGTACTGGGGGTTGCACACAGGGGCATTTTACCACTGAGCTACATCCCCAGCCATAATTTATTTTTTATTTGAAAACAGGGTCTTGCTAAGTTGCTGAGGCTGGCCTCCAACCAGATATCTTTCTGTCTCAGTCTCTCAAGTACTGGCATTATAAGTGTGCACCACTATGCCTGGATTAGTGCATTTTAATTATACAGAACAATGGGATTCTTTGTGGCATATTCATATATGCATATAGCATAGTTTGGTCATATCCACCCCATTACCCTTCAGTACCCTCCCCTCCCTTATCCCCTTATCCCCTTCCTCTTTCCTAATAATTTCTCTTCTACTTTCATATTATTTTTCAATTTTTCTGTAGATTCCACATATGAGGGGAAACATGTGATACTTGTTTTTCAGAGTCTAGCTTATTTCACTTAACATTATGTCCTCTAGTTCTATCCATCTTCCAGCAAATGATATGATAGCATTCTTCTTTATGACTGAATAATACTCCAATATGTATATATACCACATTTTCTTTAGTCATCCATCTGTTAATGGCCACCCAGGCTGATTCCATAACTTGACTGTCATAAATTGTTCCATGATAAATGTGGGTATGCTGATATCTCTATAGTATGCTGACTTTAATTCCTTTGGATATATACCCTGGAGTGGTATAGCTGGATCATATGGTAATTCTATTTTTAGTTTTTTTGAGGAGTTTGCATACTGTTTTTTACAGCAGCTGAACTAACTATATTTCTCCCAATAGTGTGCATGGGTTACTAATCCCTAGCCCCCATCCTGACCAGAAGATATTGTTTTTTTTTCTTATTATTGATAGTATCCATCCTGCCAGGAGTGATATGAAATCTCAGTGTAGTTTTGCATTGCATTTCCCTAATGGGTAAAGATGTTGAACATTTCTTCATATAATTATTGGAAATTCACATTTCTTTTGAGAAGTGTCTGTTCAGCTCATGTGCCATTTATTGATTGTGTTTGTTTGTTTTCTTGGTGTTCAGTTTTTTTAGTTCTTTGTATTTTCTAGATATTACTCCTCTGTTAGAAAAGCTCAGTCAGAGCCAGCTAATCCATGGGCTCTCTCTTCACTGTGTCAATTGTTTCCTTTTCTGCATAGAAACTTTTTAATTGACACATAAGTTGCGTGTGTGTGTGTGTGTGTGTGTGTGTGTGTGTGTATGTGTGTGTGTGTGTGTTTTACTGGGGATGGAACCCAGGGCATTCTACCTCTGAGCTATACCCCCAGACCTATTTTTTTAAATTTTGAAACAGGGTCTCACTAAGTTGCAGAGGACCTCACTAAGTTACTGAGGCTGTTTTCAAACCTCTTGTCTCAGCCTCCCAACTACTGAAATTACATGCATGCACCACCACACCCAGCCATATCGGTACTTTTTAAGTCAGATTTTGTCATGCAAAACATAATGTAGCTACGTTACTTGCAAATTAATCCAAAATTGTTTTAAGAAAAAGAAAAGAGCCAGGCTGTAGTGTTGTACACATGTAATCCCAGTATTTGGGAGGCTGAGACAGGAGGATCAAAGATTAGAGGCCAGCACACAGTAACCTAGTGAGATCTTGTTTCAAAATAAAAAATAAAAAATGTCTGGAGGTGTAG
>PVLC010004821.1:0-20000 GCA_004027655.1 Graphiurus murinus | reverse complement strand
GATCTGTTTGCTCAGGGGGAAAAAGAGCACATACCCAGTTATGCTTTACCACACTGTGTGTAATGGGAAAGAATGGAAACATCCTAATTTCTCATCAATAAGGAGCTAGTTAAATAACCATGACACATCCATGCAATGGAATGCTATAAATCCATTAAAAAGAATGAGGGGACTCTTTATGCATTAAAATAGGATTATCTCACATTTTGTTAAGTGGAAAAAAGCAAGCTGCAGAAAAGTGTGCATGGTATGTTGCCATTTTTGCAAAAAATAGAGGAAGGAAACACACATTTTATGTGACGGTGTGTGTGTGTGTGTGTGTGTGTGTGTGTGTGCATATGTGTACTTGTATATTCATAGAATATCTCTGTTAACATGCACACACACAAACACACACATATACACACACAAACTGGCACCATAATCACCTTAAGGCAGCAGAACTAGGTAGCGGAAGATAAGAATTGAGTAGAAATTTTTCACTGCAAAAACTTGTGTGCCTATTTGAACAATGTAAGTATGAATACATTTGTGTGGCTGGTCTACCTGTATGACAAGAGTCCAAGGGAAGGAGAAGAGGCTCAAGAGACATGGAAAATATTTATATATAGGTATCTGTTTATCTGGTGAGGTGTCATGGAATTACTTTTGAAATTTTTGTCTGAGATGTCCATGTTAAAATTCATATCACTGTCCATTAAGTGCCAAAAGACAAATAAGAAAAAAAAGAGGTAAGTAATCACTAAGAGAAGTACATGGCACAGAATCTTGTGAATTTAAGTAAATATAGAATGAAATGGTATGAGAAGTCAAATGGAACCAAAAGTGGAAATATGACAAAATCATTTAGATGAAAGAAATTACTATTGGTTCATGCCAAACAGGTAGAGAAGATTTATTTTACTCTCCTTTTCTATAGAACTTACATCTTTAAACTTTACTATAACACAGTAAATAATCATCCTGTTTTATTTTTTTTCCTTTTCTTTTCTTTCCCCTCTTTTCCCCCCTCCCCCCTCTCTCTGTGTTCACACAGAAGCATGCACACACATGATATTGAGGATTGAACCCAGGGCATACCTCCAAGCTACACCCCCATCTCTGTTTTATTTTTTATTTTGAAACTCAGCCTTGCTAAATTGCTGAGGGTCTCTTTAAGTTTTGAAGGCTAGCTTTGAACCTGCTATCCTCCTGTTTCAGCCTCCCAAGTATTGGGATTACAGGCATTAGTCACCATGCCTGGCTTCATCCTGTTTTCTTAAAGCAACTACAATTCTTGGGTGCAGAATTGGGTGTGGAGGCTGTCACAAACTTGACAGAACATGGACAGAGAAGGAATTTTGGTATCAGGTATCACACCCCACATGAGTTCTGTCGAGTGCCAGGTAAACCAAGTTTATCCTCAAATCTTCAGCATAAAGATTTTCAAAGATCAGGCTTCCACACCGTATCTACATGAAAGGCTTGAGGATTTGCACACAGAAACTTCTGCAGATTACAGTCTTTTTGATCCCCTCTCCTCCGAGGCAGCCTGGTGGTATTTAATGCTACAGGGTAAAAGCCAGATGGGGTAGAAACTGTGAGCACAGAAAAGGAGCAGGCCCAGAGGGTCAGGTAAGATGCTTCTAATTCTCCTGTTGTCTCTGTCCTTGAAGGCATCCTTGCTTCCTTTTAGAGCCAAGAAACTGTGAGATTTAATTACAGTTGGATTATGTCCTCTGTACCTCTGCTGACACTGGAGAGTGTCTAGCATGCAGAATCGCTTGTTCTGTTATGTCTATGCTGCCTGAATAACCCTGACCTTTCATTCTCCACCAAAATCAAACCACCTAGCAGACCCTCAAGGACCATCAGTGGTTTCAGGCCTTATTAGATGGACAGTCTGCTCCAAAGCACCTTCCTCCAGCAATTCTCTGAGAAACTCTCCCTTTTTAATTTATTTTTCATTTCCAAATAAAAACTATCACTATTGGTGCTATACCAACAATGTTTTGGGTCTCTCTTTGCCCCTGAAATTGTATACATCCTTTGCATCTATGCTATTTCTAAAGAAGGTGCTCATTGAAATGTGCCCTTTATGTTTGGCCCTTCCTCTGCCTCCAACCCTTCATTGGGTAAAAATTTAAGTAATTAGCTGTGTGGGGGTACATGCCTGAAATCCCAATACTCGGGAGGCTGAGACAGTAGTATAGCAGGTTCAAGGCCAGCAGCGCACAACAATTTAGTGAATCCCTCTTTAAAAAAAAAAGTAAAATAAGATTGGGGGTGTAGCTCAGAGGCAGAATGCACCTGGGTTCAATCTCCAGTACCATAAAAAAATTGTAAGTAATTGAAATATACAAGAAAAAATCTTATTTGCATGCTAGCTGTCAAATGAAATTATTTTTCTGCAGAAGGTGACACTGCTATATCTAAAGATTATGTTATATATTAGAACTACAAAGCCTTGTTGACACATTAACTCAATGTATTGTAACCTCACAGTTTCACAGGACCTTGGTAGCTTTATGGAATTCCATGCTTAATCAATTGACTGGGGACAAAAAAATCTTTTCAGTTTGGTCAGTGAGTGCTTATTGGATGAATTTATGTTTGGAGAATCCAATGAACCCTAAATATCTGTACTTACATTGCCTGGGAAGAATAAGGCAAAATAAAAGAGACCATTGGGCCATTTAAACACAGCAGCCAGGCAAGGCCAGAGAGAGTTGTGAAAATTTTAAACTGTAGACTAGTGTACAATTGCTACATATTTTAAATTCCCAGAGGATATAGGGCACATAGATTTGTCACATCTAGGATGCTAGTGGGAGAAAGCACAACATTCAAATGAGAGCAATCACCTAGACACTTCAGGGGAAATTATTTTTAAATTATAGGAGAATAAATAGCTTTGTAACTGTTCTACAATGTTTCCTTTCATCATTTGAGTAAAAAAACCCCTACTTCTTATTATGACCTCTCTGAATCTGAGAGATATTTTGAAAGTAATACCTTAGGATTTGACTCTACTTGGCTGTTTCATGGATTGTAAATTGCTGAGATTATGAAAGCTACATAGAAGAGAAGGATTAGTAGCCAGACATGGTGGTACACACCTGTAATCCCAGGACTTGGGAAACTGAGACAGAAGGTTCATAGGTTGGAGATCAGCATCAGAAACTTAGTAAGACCCTCAGCAAACTAGCAAGACCCTGTTTCAAAATAAAAGTAAAAAAAAAAGGACTGCTGAGGGTGTAGAACAGAGGTAGAATGCCTCTGGGATCAATCCCCAATACTGAAAAAAAAGTAAAGATTAGTTATGGGACAATTCATCAGAGTAAAATGTAGGTTAAGCCTAAGATTTAAATTTGGGCTTCCTCAGAAGTAGGCACTGAAACAGGGACTGGAGTTCAAGTAGTTAGTTTGAAAGGTGCATGAAACACTCCGCAGCAGAATAGAAAAGGAAGACAGAAAAGGGAAGAGCACCAACAAAACACTGGATTTCACTGAGGGTAACTTGAATTCAGGTCCACTGAGGAACTCTGGGAGCCAGTGGAGCAAATATATCACAGAGTTATTCCTCACAAGGGGCCAGGAAGCTGGGGTATTTATACATTGACTCCTGCCATTTATTGACTGAGCAATATTCCCTGGTGTCATAGTTTGGACATAAAATATCCCCAGGACTTCAATCTCTGGAGACTGACATGTTGGAGATAGGACTTGGTTGCAGGGGAAGGGTTCCTGGGGGATGGATGGCTAGGGAACAGGGTTTTCCCAGGCAGGCTGCTGCAGCTTCCAGCAGCTCTCCTTTCCACCATCATATCCTAAGGACCTGCAGCTTTGACGCTGGTTTGGCAACCAGCATAAATTGACTATATATATTGAATGTAATCTCCAGACAGGTAAGCAAATAAATCTTCCTTCCTCTAAGTTGTGGTCATCATGTATGTTGGGTCACAGTGGTAAGAAAGCTGACTGAGACACCAAGGGAACATTCATTTCCCTGCACTTCTGGCCTGCTGCTTACGAATGATAAAGAAAGCCTTAGAGAGCTGAGAAGACTTTCAGGCCAATGTTGCTCTGACATGGTAAGGGCAAGGGGATTTGGGCAAGGGACCATTAGCATCTGCTACCTTCTCTCAATGTGCATTGCCATTTTCTACCGAAGTAGTGACTATAACTGTATTTATAAATCTTTAATGACATCATAGCTAGCCTTTCATCCTTGGCTCTTGGCACACAATGCTATCACATGTAGCTCCTAAAACATATTGGTTGAATTAATGAACAAATGATTTATTCCATCCATTATTATTGTTGTTATTTTTGAAAAGCAAAAGCTTATTAAACAATTTTGAAGCTCTTTTTAAATGTATTCTTCCAAAAGAGCATCTGAAAAAAAAACTAAGCAGCATGGCCAAGGGTGTGAGGAAACAGCAATTTGCATGCTGTTAGTGAGTTTACAAATACAGCCCGCTTTCCAGAGGCCAATTTATCAACGTTTACCAAAAACTTAAATGTATACACTTTTGGACCCAACAACTACACTAGTAGGAATTTATCTTACAGACACACTTGCAAAAAGACACAGACATATGCATATAAGATGTCCATTGTAGCATTCTGTGTAATAGTGAAAGACTAGACTATAACTATCTATTAATAATATAGGGGTTAAATAAATTATGAAAAATGCATACCATATAGGCAATAACAGAATGAGGTATAGCCATATGGACTGACAAAGAAAAAGTTCATGGTATTATTTTGAAAAATAACAAATTGTGAAGCAGTACAATCCTCTACATGTAAAACAAAGGAGGGGGGAGATTCTTACAACATATGTATGCTTATTCATGCAGATAAAATACCTACAAATTAAATCCTTGTGCTTCCAAGTCTATCAAATACTACAGTCTTATTATTTAATCTGGACCTTTACCTCCAACTACCTTGATTGTCCACTTTGGCAATTTTATATTATGTATATTTCATCCTTATTAAAAATTCCATAAAGTGGGTGGCAACACCCTTTGTAGCAGTCACTATTCATATCCTATGCCTCAGCTCAGAGTTTACCTTCAGGAAATTCCAGTATAGGTCCTGCTTCCTTATCTCTTTGCCTGGGACATTCTCTTGGTGCAGGAATCCCCTTGGCCTGTATAAAGTATGGGCTGGAAATGTCAGAGAATGCTTCTTATCCAATGAGTAATAGGGGTGGGTGGATAAATACTCCAGCTTCCTTGGCTGTCAGGTGGAATGTTATCAGAGTGTGTGCTCTACGTAGTCCCCCAGAACATCCCCAGCAGGATGGAGTCTCCATTACCCACAGCAGTAACCTGTACATCAACACATCCTTTGTAGGCTTTTTCTTTTCCTTGTCTTCCTTATCCCACTCTCTCACTGAACTTCTGCAAAATTCTCCCAAGTGAAATAATTGCATCTGAATCTCAGGCTCTGTTTAGGTTATAACATCACTATCTAATAGGCTAAGAAACTGAGACTCAGCTAGATACAGTGGCACACGCCTGCAATCCCAGTATTTGGGAAACTGAGACAGGAAGATCACAGGTCTGAGACTACAATCTCAGCAACTTAGCAAGACTCTCAGCAACCTAGCAAAACTCTGTTTCAAATAACAAAAATGAAAAGGGCTGAGAGTGTAGCTTGGAGGTAGAATACCCCTGGGCTCAACCCCCAGCATGATAGAAAGAAAAGAAAGAGAGAGAGGGAGAGTGGGAGAGAAGGAAGGAAGGAAGGAAGGAAGGAAGGAAGGAAGGAAGGAAGGAAGGAAGGAAGGAAGGAAGGAAAGATTTTAAATGTTTAGGTAATGCATGACATACCACATAGATACTAGAGAAATGAAATTGCCATTCTTACAGGTAATGATTAAGTATCAGCAATATCACAAGGTTGAAAACAATAGTAAGTATGAGAGTGGAGTTTTTTTGTTTCTTAGAGTGGAAGTTTGAATTGAGAGTGAGAGAAAAACTTGTGGGTCCAAAAGTGGCTCTAATAAACATGGCCCAAAATTTGTTGTCAGTAGATGGCAAAGGTATGTTGTACACATATTTCACACTGGTTACAAGAATAGATTTTGGAAATAGCTGTGATTTCAAATTCAGGAACTCTGCTTCTTGTTAGTATGCAATGATATACATGTTCCCTAATCTCTCTACAGCCCCCATTTAATCACATATACAATGTAACTACTTCACAAATTCCTGGTGAAGAGCATATGAGATATTATGTAGCAAGTGCCTGATATCTAGTAAGCGCCAGATAATTTTTGTTACTTTTCTTTTGGTTACAATGAATAGAAACTCAATTCAAACAGCCTTAAGTAGAGAGAGGCTTGTGCTGGGCCAGGAGGCCAGAAATGTAGGTGAGTAAGTGACCTTGGGCCACTGGATGCTGGGACTTTGAGCACCCTCCTTCTGCCCATCCTTCCTTCTCTCTGCTTCATTGTCTGAGCCATCCATTAAAGAATGGAGCATAAGATTGCAGACAGAGATGGAAAGAGAATATCTCTTTCCCAGCTCCTGTTTGAAAAATCCCAGGGAAGGTCCCTGAGGCATCAGGCTTTGACTCATGAACTCTGGAGTAATTCCTGTGACCAAGGAAAAGTGTCCAAGCCTGGATCACTTACCTACTTAATGAAATAGGAACAGGGGACTGACTACCAGCAGATGTATAGAAGAAAGAGCTCCTAGCAGACAGAAAACACATTTTCTCTTGATTTTAGCAGTCATTAACAGACAGAAATGGGGTTTGTTTTCAAATTAATGGATTTTAATTTTTAGAACAGTTTTTGATTTCAGTAAAATTGAATGTTAACCTCCCTCAAGTTCTGGCTTTTTTGAGCTGCAAAAGCCATTCCATTACTATTAAATGGAAATCAGGTTTCTATAAGTGGCATGGTATTAGGTTATCGGACAGATCATTTTCTGTGGCTTCGGGGGTGGTGTCTTCAGAAGGGTGTTCTTGACAGGCATGGCTGCATGCACTTGTCATCCCAGTACTTGGAAGGCTGAGACAGGAGGATCACAGGTTCACGGCCAGCCTCAGCAACTTAGTGAGGCCCTCCACAACTTAGTGAGACCCTGTTTCAAAATAAAGAATTAAAAATAGGGCTGAGGGTGTACTCAGAGGTAGAATGCCCCTGGTTCAATCCCCAGTACCACAAAAAAAAAAGAAAGAAAAAGAAAAAAAATCTTGTTTTCTTTTCTTTTTCTTTCAATTTCTTTCCTGGTCCTAATTGTGATAGGAACTGATTTAGCAGTCATTGCATTCCTCGAAGCCTCTTGACATTGCTAACAACTTGTTTATTTCTTCTCCATGTTGCTTCCGTCAATTTTTCCCAACCTGATTTCTAATCTAAAGCCTCTTGTTCCAAATCGAACAAAAAACGTATCATAAGAAAAACCTATAACTAAGAATTCATGCTGCATTCTTCGTATTAAAAAGTGCTTGGGGATTGCCTTCATTTCTACCAACAATAAACATTTTCCCAGGGCTTAAACAAAGGCTCTGTTTTAACAGTATATAAAGACTAGCAAAGTCTGATACTATATTCAACCACTGATGTTATCATGTTAAAAAAATTATACTGATAACACATAAAGATTATATTGGCTGAATAATTTGTTTAAAGATATTTTGGCAGCACTTTATTACATTTTTCTTTATTGGTTGTCTGTTTAACAATGTAAAAAAGCTTCACAATGGTTTTCAGCATATGACTATGAGAGGGAGAGAGAAAATCATGAAAAGTGCCATATTTTTTTAGTCCATAACAAATTGTTCAGTTCAACCAGCATCTAGCATGGTCTATGGCCTTAGCAAGGGACTAAGAGTCACGAATACTACAGCAAATACAACAAGGAATTCAGAGCCTGTGTTTCAGACTGGATTCTCCAAAGGCAGATAATGAGATGGATTTGAGGGTACATGGTGACTTTTAGTAATCAGCATCTGTGAAAGGAATGTAGTCAGATTGGACCAAAAGAGAAGTTGAACCACAATCCAGATCTGAGATTGCCCCTCACCCCTGCAGGGAGCTGTTGGAGTAAGAATTTTGCATACAGCTGCATTTTCTATAAAAGTGTATGGAGCAAGAATTTTTTATAAAATTGCATAAAGTTGCCCCAAATCTGGTTGCACTGGCTATGGCTTGACATCCCTAGTTTGACCAGTCATTGATTGTGGACTTCTGGGGAGAGATCTAATAAGACAAAGGGGCTCTCTATGGTTCATGATGTAAGATAAGGGGGCACTCTGCAGTAGAAGGAGACCCTGAAGGGGCTGGCCTCCCTTCCCACAGCTGGTCAGCAAGTCCTTCCTTGAAGGGGAACCTGGGCAGCCCATCTCCATGTCTGCCATCTGGTGGAAAGAACAGACTTAAATATAATTGTATTACAACATGAAGAAAGTTATAATACATGTGTTGGCAAGTTACTACAGAAACATGGAACCGGGCTGGACCAAGGAGGTAATGACAAAAGACTTCTAAGCCAGGCATGGTGATGCACACTTGTAATCCCAGTACATGCAATGGTTGATTACCACAAAAATTACAACCAGGGCTGACTTCATGGACAGATGACCTCGGCAGTCACGTAAGACCCTGTGATTAGACAGGGTCGATGCTTCATTTAATTCTCACTATTCTGTTACTGAGGTTGGCCTCAAACCTGCAATCCTCCTGTCTCAGCCTCCTAAGTACTAGGATTGCAGGCATTTAAAACCTGGGAACTGAAAACAGTTTGTCTTTTATCCTGTATTTATGTTTAGTTAGAAAAATACATGTTCATTATAGAACATTTGCTAAGTATATAAAGTATGATAAAACCACCCAGAAATATCCCTTCCTGATGCTTCTTGGTTATGACAAAGATATTGTTAATAATGTATTTGATCGATCTCTTTTTATTATATCTCATAATATTTAAAACATTACAATACAAGTATTTTTCTATCAGCTTCCAAAACTAAGGAGATGAATAAAGTATACAGAAAAGACACATAAGAATGCTGAAATGAGCCAGGTATGGTGGCACATGACTGAAATGGTAGCACATGACTGAAATGAGTCAGGCATGGTGGCACTCCACTAAATTGTGGAGGGCCTCATTAAGTTGCTGAGATTGGCCTCAAACCTGCAATCTTCTTATCTCAGCCTCCCAAGTACTGGGATTATAGGTGTGTACCACCACACCCAGATCCTGGATTATCTGGCTGAACTCAATGCAATCACAAGGGTCTTAATAAGAGGGAGGAAAGAGGGTCACTGGCATAGAAGGTGATGATAGAGGGACAGACAGAGGGACAGGAAAATGCTAAGCTAAGCTGCTGGCTTTGAAGATGGAGGATGAGACCATGAATAAAGAATGTGAATGGCCTCTAGAATCTAGAAAGGCAAGGAGATAGGGAAACAGACTGTCTGCAAGAGACTCCAGAAGGAATACATCCTTGCCAACTCATTTCAGAACCTTTGACCTCCAGAACTATAAGAGGAGGTGGGAGAAAAGATGTACTAAGATACTGTAATGGTTTGGATTTAGAATGTCCCCCTAGCCCTCATGGAAAGCAGGCAGCCATTTTAAAGGTAGGATTTGGTTCCCACAGCCATGCCCTGAGCTCCACAGATCTGATCTGACATGGACTGAATCTCCGAAATTTCCCAAAACTGGGCAAATAAATCTTCCTTCCTCTAAGTTGTATAACTGAAGCATACACTAAACCTGTGGTCATTTGTTATAGAAGCAACAGGAAACTACTACAGAAGCTCAAGGTTAACATAGAGAGACCCCTCAAGAATTTAGTGAGACCCTGATTCAAAAAAAAGGGCTGGGGTATATCTTGGGAGTAGAATGCCCCTAATACCAAAACAAACAAAAAACAGTGGATTTCCAAAAGGATCGAAATCTTTACCATACTCCTCAATTTCACATTAGGTCACTCCCCCAACCCTCACTCCCTTTGTTCCAGTGTCCATAGGCCTTCTTTCTCTACAGTAGGCCTTGTACCATCCCAGCATCAACCATAAGCCTCAATGATGCAATCCCAAAGGCTAAAATCCTGAATATTGAAAATTTGAAACATCAAAACCCCTAAAATAGCCAGGCATGGTGGCACATGCCTGTAATCCCAGCACTTGGAGGCAGAGATAGGAGGATTGCACATTCAAGGCCAGCATGAGCAACTTAGTGAGACCCTCAGCAACCTAGCAAGACCCTGTTTCAAAACAAAAAATAAAATAGGGCTGAGGATGAAACTCAGAGGTAGAAAGCCCCCTGCATTCAATCCCCAGTATGTACACACACACACACACACACACACACACACACACACACACACACACACCCCTAAAGTCTAAAAACCCCCAAATATCACAATACTGAAAAGTTAAAATTCTGCCGTGCTCGGTGGCACATGTCTGTAATCCCAGACTTGGGAACTGAGACAGGAGGATTATAGATTTGAGGCCAGCCTCAGCAACTTACCAAGACCCTGTTTCAAAATAAAAAGGTCTGAGAATTAGCTTGGAGGTAAAATGCCCCTAGGTCCAACTCCCAGTACAAAATCATCATCATCATCATCACCATCACCATCACCATCATAATCATCACCATCACCATCATCTCCAATGTTCATATCCTGAAAGCCCAAGTTCCCAGACCTGGAATTTCCATGGGAGAAAAAAAGAGAGCAGAGAAGAGGGATAGAAAGCTGAATTCTGGGGAAGGGACTGGTCATGCAACATGGCAGTGATGAAAACTGGTTTAAAAATGCATAATTTGCCTGCATTGGCATTCCTTGCACTGATAAAATTCCAGGAATTGTTAATGAATCAAAGCCAGGCAGTGAAGTTACTGACTGGTTAGAAAATAATTACATGCATGGTAGGATAAGAAGAAACTTATGAAACAGTACTGCTATTTGATCACCAATATTATTTTTGCCAAATTTGTGGTCTGTATATTGAGTTCATGAGGAATGGATTTCCACATACCCAAAACAACACAGAAGCTCAGTGGAAATGATGAGAAATGTTAACAGGGAATGCTCACATTGGTGGATATCCAGCTATCGAAGAATTTCAAAAAGAGCAGGGCCAGGTAGAAAATGAAGGTGAATATATTCTCTGAGGAGAGCCATGCCCTAAAAGAAAAAGAAAAAAAAAACAGATATTCATTGTGATGCAAGACTCCAAAATATAATTAGCGATCTTTTATATCTATCACTGTGCAATGGCTGGTAATCTATCCCTGTAATATACATTTTCATATGTTAATTTTGGTTTTGGGGGGAGGTTACTTCTTTTAGTCCCCCCACCCTCCTATTAAGCTGTCAGCACTACCTTTTATACTTTTCTATGCTATATAGTATTTCATTTTGTATAATTTCCTATACTGGAGGTACAGGCTATTAAAGACAGGAACAGGCACAGGTTTGTAATCCCAGTGCTTGAGAGGCTGAGGCAAGAGGATCACTATTTCAAGACCAGTCTCAGCAATTTAACAAGACCCTGTTTCAAAATGAAAAAAGGGCTAAAGTTGCATCTCAGAGGTAAAATGCCCCTGGGTTCAATCCCCAGTATCACCCGCACGCGTGCTCACACACACACACACACACACACACACACACACACACACACAATCAAAAGGGATGGGGTATAGTTTGGAGTTAGAATGCTCCTATTTTCAATCCCCAATATCAAAAAATGTAAATAAATATCTTTAAATAATTTTACATTATTTGTTCCACAATTACATGTTAGAGATTTTGATCTTTCAGAATTTCAAACATTAGGGATTTTGATATTTCAGGATTTCAAAATTGGGGGTTATGGTGTTTGGGATTGTGTCTTTTAGAATTATAGCCCAAACCCCTGCCTTTCAACCCCATGGCCTTTGTACATGCTGTTTCTTCTGTCTGTACTTTCCAACCTCCAATCCAAGCCTTTGACTAGTCCATGCTTCCTCTGGGGAAACCTTACCTTGCCTCCCACTGTGACATCCACAGTCCACATTAAGTTCCCATTTTACACAAGTGATATCATCCTCAAGAATACTTTATTTTACAATTTTATCTCCATTTGGTGTAATCCTTTGAGGAAACCATCTTCCTCTGTCTTGTTACCCAGCATTGCTCCTTTGCTGAGCACTGTGCCAGGCAATCAGTAGGCACTGAAAGAATGAAAGACTAATATTAGCAAATGACTTTGAGCTTAAGTTTATTTTTTAATTCAAGATGTAGTTAAACCAGATGCAGGAAAAAAAAAATTAGCTTTAGTGGCTGAGACAGGAAGATCTCATGTATATGGCCAGCCTCAGCAACTTAGCAAGACTCTCAGCAACTTAGGGAGACCCTGTTTGAAAATAAAAAATAAAAAAGGGCTGGGGGTATAACTTGGAAGTAGAATGCCCCTGGGTCCAATCCCTAGTACACACACACACACACACACACACACACACACACACACGCAGAAAGAAAAGAAAATTAGCTTTAAAACCCAGTTATATAGGGATTGGCTAAAGAAAGCAGTTTTTCTTTGCAAAAATGTGTTCCATCCCTTCATTTCTGTGAATGGTGATGCCCTCCATCATTCTCTCACCACCATTTGCTCCAGCATGGCCTCAGTGCCGGTTCCCCCAAAGGAGGCCATGCTTCCCTCAGGTGCCTGGGAAGGTACCATAAAACTGCCTTAGTGTTCTCGGCATAAATTACGACTTAACTGGGAGCCTCCTCAGCATTTGTCCTGGGTCACAAAAGACAGGGCTTTATGACTTGGGAAATTTCAGCTTCTAGATCAGCTGCAGTGCTTATTTCTCTCAGTCAGAAGTCTAAGTTGGGCATGGTGGAGCATACCTATAGTCCCAGTACTTGAGAGGCTGAGACAGAAAGATTGCAAGTTCAAGGACAGCCTCAGCTATGTAGTGAGACACTCCACAACTTAGCAAGACCCTGTTTCAGAATAAAAAATAAACTGAGGCTGGGGGTGATGCTCCTAGGTTCAATCTCCAGTACTAAAAAAAAAAAGTCCAATATAAGCCGGGCATGGTGGTGCACACCTGTAATCCCAGTACTTGGAAGGCTGAGACAGGAGGATCACAGGTTCCATACCAGCTTCAGCAACTTAAAAAGGCTTTCAGCAACCTAGTGAGACCCTGTTTCAAAAGATAAATAAATGAAAAATAAAAAGGGCTGAGGGTGTAGCTCGGAGGTAGAATGCACCTGGTTGCAATCTTCAGTACCACACACACAAAAAAATTCTGATATAAAAGACATCACAGTACTAGGGGTATAATTAATTATGTGTATATTTACATGTAATGACTTTTAATGGTGGGTTTTCTGACTTCCAATAACCCCAGGTTGTTTTTTTTTTAAGTGACCTCCTGTCTGAGAAGTCTCTGAATTCTAAACATTCTCATTTACAGATTTTCTCTACAAGCCTACTAATAATTTATTTTTCATAACTGAACTATTCGTAGGGCAATGGGCATCTTTTAGTTTGGCTATTTCAAGTAGTCCACATAGATTCTTATGTGATAAAGCTACTCAAAGGATATCCCTTCTCTCCTCAAAACATTCATTTTGGATTATTGTGAATTCTAGCATTCTTTCTAATGTTTGTTATATTGCTTTCAGGAAAGTAATTGTAAGGAGAATAGTTCATAGGCTAAAGGGGGAGATGATTTGCCCAGATTTTCTTTCTTATTGAAAAATATTACACTAGAGAAGCTGTGTTATCAAAATACCCAAAAATCTTTTTCCAGTTACTTCTATACTCTTAAGTTCATGGCCCTAAAAAATTTCTAGGGACTTAGATGAATTTCTCATTGTCAAGAGTGTAGAGAGACACTGTGATAATTATTGGAGAGGCCCTTTATCAGCATTTTCTTTTTTGTGGTACTGGGGTGCATTCTACCTCTGAGCCAGACCCTCAGCCCTATTTTATTTTGAAACAGGATCTTGCTAGGTTGCTGAGCACCTCACTAAGTTGCTGAGGGTAAACTGGAACCTGCGATCCTCCTGTCTCAACCTCCCAGTACTGGGATTACAAGCATGTGCCACCACACCAGCTTTATCAGCACTTTTGACATCCCCTGGTACCCACACTTCACTCTAAACTTCGGAGCTCTGTGATCTCTGATACCACAGTGAATAAACCCATCAACCAGTGACTTTATTCATTTGTTTGAAGATCTGGTTATCTAAGTTGGGTGACAGTTTAGAACATGAACTTTAGGCTCAGGAAATGGGCTCAAATTCCATCTCCACCCATGACTGTTTCACCTTGGGCAAATGAGTTGGTCTCTCTTAAACTGAGTTTGTTCTATAAAATGAGCACAATAGAAAGCTCTCATTGAGTTGTTTAAAAGATTAAATGAGTTACATGTTTCAATAGTACATTTAAATTTTTTCTTCAAATTTTACCTAACTGAAACACTTATGTAAAAAAAAAAGTAGGCATAAGAAGCCAGATGTAGTGGTATACACCTATAATCCCAGTACTTGGAAGGATGAGACAGGAAGATCACAGGTATGAGACCAGCCTCAGTCACTTAGCTAGACTCTCAGAAACCTAGCAAGACCCTGTTTCAAAACAAAATATAAGAAGGGCTGGGGATGTAGTTCAGAAATAGAATGCCCCTGGACCCAATCTCCAGTACCAAAAAAGAAGAAGGAGGAGGAGGAGGAGGAGGAGGAGGAGGAGAGATGGCCAAAAATCTTATGAAAAGGTGCTCAATACCACTAATCAAAACCACAATAGGATATCACCTCCTACATATTAGATTGGCTGCTATAAAAGAAGGGAGGAAGGGAGAAAGGAAGGAAGGAAGGAAGGAAGGAAGGAAGGAAGGAAGGAAGGAAGGAAATAAGTCTGAATAACGATATGTAGAAATTGGAGCTCCTGTGTACCATTGATACAAATATAAAATAGTATAGCTAAAAAATTAAAAATGGACCAGGCATGGTGGTGCACACCTGTAATCCCAGTACTTGGGAGGCTAAGACAGTAGGATCATAGGTTTGAAGCCAGCCTCAGCAACTTAGTGAGGCCCTCAGAAAATCAGGAAAACCCTGAGTTTCAAAATTTAAAATAAAATAGGGCTGGAAGTATAGCTCGGAGGTAGAATGCCCCTGAGTTCCATCCCCAGTACCTCTCTCTCTCTCTCTCTCTCTCTCTCTCTCTCTCTATATATATATATATATATATATATATATATATATATATATATATATATATATATATATATATATATATACATATGGCTGAGGTATAGCTTGGAGGTAGACTATCCCTGATTTCAATCCCCAGTATCACAAAAGAAATTGAAAAATAGAATTGCAATTGCCATATGATCTAGCAGTACCACTTCTCAGTATTTATCTAAAATAATTTAGCAAAAGATCTCAAAGAGACATTTGTAGACTCACATTGATAGCAACATTATTCATAATTAGCCAAAAGGTGATAGCAACTCAAGAGTCCTCTGCATTCGAGGGAATAGTAATCAGCCTTTAAAAGGTAGAGACTCCAGTGGAGCGATAGAGGGGGTTTAGGGGAGGGAGGATAGGGATGTAATGAAGCTAACAGTTTAAACAATGCTATGCACATATGTGAAAGTATCAATGCTAATCTCAGTGACATATACAGGGAAGAGGAGGGAGTGTGGTGGGATCTGGAGGGAAGCACACCAAGGGTTATGTGCATTTATGTTCCTATCACTCTGTTCTTCAGTATGATGTATGATTACAGTGTACCAATAAAAGTATTACTTTTTTTTTTAAAGGAAGGAGCCTGGCATGGTGGCACATGCTTGTAATCCCAGAACTTGGGAAGCTAAGACAGGAGGATCTCAGGTTCCCGGCCAACCTCAGCTACTTAGTGAGGCCCTCCACAACTTAGTGAGACCCTGTTTCAACATAAAGAATACAAAATAGGGTTCAGAGGTAAAATACCCCTGGGTTCAATTCCCAATACTGCAAAAATAAATAATTTTTTTTAAAAAAGGAAGGAAATTCTGACACATGCTACAACAGGGATGAACTTTGAGGATATTATTGGAACACAAAAAGGCAAATACTGTATGATTTCTTTTATATGAGGTATCAAAACTAGACAAACTTACAGAAACAAAAAGTAGAATGGTGGTTGCCAGGGTCTACAGGGAGGGAGAAAGGAGGATTGTTGTTTAATGGGTATGGAGATTCAGTTTTGCAAGATGAAATGGATCCAGAGATTGGTTGACAACAATGCAAATATACCTTACCACTATTGAACTATACTTAAAATGGTTGAGATTGTAAATTTTATGTTATATGTGTTTTATTGCAACTTAAAATTTAAATTAAAAATGTTTTTGGTACTGGGGATTAAACTCCAAGGCATTCTACCTCTGAGCTACACCTACACCCTTATTTTATTTTTGTTTTGAAACAGGGTCTGGCTAGGTTGATGAGAGTCTCACTATTTGCTGAGGCTGGTCTCGAACCTGCAATCCTCCTGCCTCAGCCTCCCAAGTACTGGGATTACAAGGCTATACATCTTCTTTGAAGAAATGTTTATTTAAATCTTTTGCCCATCTTTAAATTGGGTTATTTGTTTTCTTGTTGTTGCTAAATTGTAGTTCTTTACATATTCTGGATATTAACCATTTATCAGATATCTGATTTGCAAACAATTTCTCCCCTTCCATAGGTTGCCTTTGCTTTCTGTTGATCGTGTCCACTAATGCACAGAAGTTTTACATTTTGATGCAGTTGAATTTGTCTATTTTTTTTCCTTTTGTTGCCTGTGCTTTTGGTGTCTTGTCAAAGAAATTGTTAGAGCCAGTGTCATGAAGCTTTTCCTGTTGTGTGTGTATATGTGTGGTATTGGGGATGGAACCCAGGGGCATTATACCTCTGAGCTACACTGCCAGCCCTATTTTGTTCTTTTTTATTTTGAAACAGGATCTCACTAAGTTGAGGAGGACCTCACTAAGTTACTGAGTCTGGCCACAAACCTGGAATCCTCCTGTCTCAGCCTCCCAAGTACTGGTATTACAAGTGTGAGCCACCATGCCCGGCTTTCTCTATGTTTGATCCACGTTTTTTGTTTTTTGTTGTTGTTGTTTGTTTGTTTATTTGTTTTGATGGTCTGGGGATTGAATCCAGGAATGTTCTACCTCCAAGTTACACTCCCAGACCTATTGTATTTTTTAAATTTTGAAACAGCGTCTCACTAAGTTGTTGAGGGCCTAGCTATTTGCTGACGTTGTCCTATATTAGATCCTCCTGTCTCAGCCTCTCAAGTACTTGAATTAAAGGCATGTGCCATAATGCCCAGCTGGTTCCATTTCTTTCTAACTGTATGATCCTTGGCACATCCCTCCCCGCCCTCCAACTTTCAGTTTTTTCATCTAGAAAAAGAAGGCAATAATATCTAGGTTGTTATGTGGATTGAATGATGCACATGTAATGTCTTTGCCTAGTGTCTGGCATTGATAATAAGCCCTCAATAAATGGTCCTTCCATTGTTTCTTTACAGATCATTAGAATCTGTCTTTCTCTGTTTGTTTTTGCTATTGTTCTTTAAAAAGGTTACTTTTCTAGCTATTGTCTCCACTTACAAGACCATTTAAAAGCCATAACAAGAGTAAATAAGCCTGAATGGGAAATATTTGATTAGGACACTTAAGACAAAATGTCGTTGAAGAATTCCTATCAGACCTGTAAATTATCACCACCAGTTTGTGTCTCTTTTCTCTTGACTAACATGGAAAACATCTTATTAGTGCAGATTCTGACACTGGATCACCTCAGTGAGAATAAACAACTTTTAGGAAAAGGGCCTCCATTTAAAATAAAAGGTGTCATTTCATGAGAAAGTCATGATGAGGAGATAACTCAGGGAGCTATCCCCAGAAAAGGCCCCCAGAAAGAATCTGTTTCTCCCAGCCCCAAGGAGGGTAAATGATTAAACTCTCCAGTGTTAATAGCCTTGCATTTCATATTGGTGACTTATTAATCCCTTGACCTTTTCCACAGTGCACTTAGCATACGTAAATTATACTCCTTTTCTATAGAGACTCAGGTGACTTACATGACACTTTGCAACTTAGCTAGGGCTGGACTAGATCTAGGTCATGCATGGAACACATTGCGATCTATCATGCGTTTTGGGCATGTAATGTGACAGTGTAACAGCAGTCTGCAAGAAAACATCAGGAAATAGAAAAAAGAAATGGCAGAGGGCATTTAATTCCCCATGCTCACTTTTGAAATCTCTCATGGCTAAGCAGAAGGAAAAATTCCATTGCTATGTGAGATTTTCATTGGTTTCTCCACTCAAAAGATGACAAATAGAACTGTTTTCAATTACTAGAAATCTAACTAGAAATCCAATGGCTTTTTTGTCTGTTCTTTCTCTCTCTCTCTCTCTCTCTCTCTCTCTCTCTCTCTCTCTCTCTCTCTCTCTCTCTCTCCTTTTAGTGTGACACTGGGGATTGGACACAGGAGTATTCTACCGCCGAGCTACACCCCCCAGCCCTATTTTATTTTTATTTTGAAACAGGGTCTCACCAAGTTGCTGAGGCAAGCCTTAAACCTGCCATCCTCCTGTCTCAGCTTCCCAAGTACTGGAATTACAGGAGTGTGCTAACACACCTCGCTCTCTGCTCTGTTTGATACCCCTTTAACCCTGATATTGTTGACGAAATTGGCCAACAATATTGGTAAAAATCTTGATCCTTCTGTTATGCATTTTTCTCACCAAGAATTAAACCACTTTAACTGTTTAACACACACACACACACACACACACACACACACACACACACACACACACACCACAGTGGCTATGTATATACTTTGCTAGTAGAATGTACCTGGGTTCAATCCCCAGTATCACAAGAAAGAAGGAAGGAAGGAAGGAAGGAAAGAAAGAAAGAAAGAAAGAAAGAAAGAAAGAAAGAAAGAAAGAAGGAAGGAAGAGAGAAAGAGGAAAGGGAGGAAAAATATGTAGGACTAGGGGTATATGCATGTGATAGAGCACTTTTCTAGCATGAGACCCTGGGTTCTATCCTCAGCACCACAAATGGGGGTACACATACACACACACACACCATACACATCATACATGCAGACACAAATGCTCCTTGACTTACAGTGGGGTAACATCCCTATAAATTCATTGTAAGTTGCAAATATTATAATTTGAAAATGCATTTAATACACCTTCATTTCACACATCCTAGTTTAACCACACAGCCCACTAGCTCATTGGTTGTGTGCCCCAGAGATCATGGGGCTGATCATGAGCTGTGGCTCTGCCACTGCCTGGCATTGCCACAGACAGTTTGGACCACATGCCATTGTAAAGTTGAAAAATCATACGTTGATCAGGGTGTGGTGGTGCACACTTGTAATCCCAGTACTTGGAAAGCTGAGACAGGAGGATCACAAGTTTGAAGCCAGCCTCAGCAACTTAGTGAGGCTCTCAGCAACTTAGTAAGACCCTGTTTCCAAATAAAATATAAAATAGGTCTGGGGGTATAGCCCAGAGGTAGAATGCCCCTGGATTCCATCCCCAGTACCACAAAAAAAAAAAAAGAAAAATTATACGTTGAACCTTCATAAGATAGGGACCACCTGTAGTCATAATTATTTAACAAATATATATATGGAATGCCTAGAGATGGAGGAAAAAGACTATAAACAAAAGTCAATGAAAGGGAATTCCAGGACGTGATAAGGGCTATGAAGCTATTCATTCATTGGACACCAGCAAATGCCTTCTGAATGCTAACTACACGCCAGGCACTGGTCTAGATGCTGAGAACTTGCTCTCTTGGACACGAGTTGATGCTCCCCAGGGTGAGCAGAACAGGTCAAGCAGTTGGGGGCAGACACCAGTGAATAAAGTGGGGCAACATCTAAGTATGGGCAGATGGGGGAATGTAGAGACTGAAGAAAGGGGGAATCTAAATGAAATTATTCCTCCTCCTCCTTTCTCCTTT
>PVLC010004820.1:17701-81731 GCA_004027655.1 Graphiurus murinus | reverse complement strand
AGAGTCTCACTAAATTACTGAAGCTGGCCTTGAACTTGCGACCCTCCTGTCTCAGCCTCCCAAGTCCTGAGATTACAGGTGTATGCCACCATACCCAGCTGAGATTGTATTTTGTGGACTACCTGGCACCACTGCATGCAAGGTGTTCAGCAAGGGAAAGTTTGGAGGCATCAACTGTGACAGGAAGGCTGCGGCCCTCTGCCATGTGCAGTGCGGGAGACACTGAGGGAGCCTGTGCTTCCTGGGTGCATACTTGTGCCAGGCACCTCTTTGGGTGCTGCCTGAGTGTCTTCTTGGGTGCCAGATCAGGTCTCCCTGGCCAGTCGTGTGGTCTGGCGTAGGGATGCCTGGAATGACTCTAGCTGTAAGACCACACGGGCAAGCTGCCAAGATGAGCCAGGCATTGTGTCCAGGGTGGCCATTCAAGAATTAATTGTCTAAGAGTCGTCAGGCCAGAGGTGGGGCCCTGAACATCTGGAGGAGCAGATGCTTAGTCTCTCTTGGTTGAGTTTTGTTTCCACCCAGCCTTTAGAGGCAAGTGCCGCTGCTGTTATGTCCACAAAGAAGCTCAGACCGCAGGAGGTGAAGGCCAGGCCACCCTGTAAGTTTTGGAGCTGGAGTCTGCACTTGTCCCCTCCTGAACCCCACCCCTTGCTCCTTCCATAAACCCTCATATATTGAGGCTGTGGCCACTGCCCTCTTCTGGCCTCTACCCCCAGCTGACTCCTGAATTATCCCACTGCAGAAATCTCATTACTGCCAGGAATGTGGGCCCAGCTTCCCCTACCTTGGCTACTAATGAGCACCTTAATTTGATTGCCTCCCAATGAACGTGATGCAAAATAAAAAGATGCCAGGAGACATTGCCCTAAGTCCAGCAAGTTGGCTTCAATTTATTATGATTAGAATTCAATTATATTTCTCTTCCAATCTTCTCTGGATATGAATCCAGTTGCTGGGTACAGAGCGATCGCTGGAAGGGCTGTTATTGTCCATCCCAGGCTGCTGTGTTCAGTTTGAGCTCCACAATAACAGTGGACAGAAAATCAACCTCGGCCTGGATGCAGGAGGTCAAGGAGTTCAAGGCCAGCTGCTGAGCATCCTGACAGCCAGCCAGCCAGCCAGCCAGCATATTTCCTGTCGGGAGGGATACAAAGCAATGTAGCCGATTAAAATGGTTTAAAAATTATTTTTAGTGCATAAACACTTCAAGAGACTACATAAAAGGGAGAATTGCAAGTCATGGACTTTGTCATGTGACAGGCTGCAGGGGACACAGTGATCTGAGGTCAGGGCTTAGCCTGGCCATAGACTCTCTGTGATTTTGAGCAAATCACCAATCTTTCCCAGCTTCAGTTTCCCCATTTGAAAAATGAGGGAGTTGGACCCAAGAGCCATTTTGGAGAGCCCTGGAATTGGTGTTCTTGTTCTCCATGGTTGTCTGCCCTCTGCATGGCCCTGGGACCTGACTTGTACAGCCACCACTAGGTGGAGCGAGCTTGCTTGCTTTTCTTTTCTCTTCTCTTATCTTCTCTTCTCTTCTTCTTCTTCTTCTTCTTCTTCTTCTTCTTCTTCTTCTTCTTCTTCTTTTTCTTCTTCTTCTTCTTCTTCTTCTTCTTCTTCTTCTTCTTCTTTCTCTCTCTCTCTCTCTCTCTCTCTCTCTCTCTCTCTCTCTCTCTCCTTCCCTCCTTCTCTTTCTCCCTCCTTCTTTTCTTTTTGTGATATTAAGGATTGAGCCCAGGGATATTCTACCTCTGAGCTATATCCCTGGCTCTATGTTTTTTTTTTTTTAATTGGTGCACTGTAATCATACATCTTTGATAGGTACAAGCTGAAAAAATCATACAGGGTCTCACTAGGTTGATGGGAGTCTCATTGCTTGCCGAGACTGTTCTCAATCTTGCAATCATCCTGTCTCAGCCTCTCAAGTACTGGGATCACAGTCATGCACCACCACATCCAGTTCTCTGGGTCTTTCTTACTGGCTGGTCAGAGGTTGGGATTAGTCAGTGGCAAGCTCTGGATGGGAGGCAGAAGTGCAGCGAGAGTGAGGTCAGGGTTCTGTGAGAGGCCGCCTCCCTCCAGGGTGCTAGCTTCCTCTGTCAGTCGCTCCCCACAGCACCAGGTCTTTCTGGCTCTGGGGACCCAGTTTCCTCTCTGTGCCTTTTGCCCCATGGGAGGTAACACACCCTAGAGTTACTTGTGTTATCTCTGTGTTCCTTAACATTCCTCCTTGGATCTCTTTACCGGTCCACATTTCCATGTGGAATGTTTCGTCTTTTGAACCATCTGGGATGAATGCCATTTCCCGCCATGATCCTGAATCCTGCAGGTGCAAAATTCACTTTTTGATTGAAGAAGTTTCTCACAGATTGTCCCCCAGGGAAACGGACTGTGGCTGAGACAAAAGGGGGACCCTGGTTAGGGAGACAGGCATGCAGCTTGGGGAGGGCTAGGAGCCTGGAGGCTGGGCTGGATGGGGACAGGATGTCCCCACAGGCACTAGTAACCTCAAGCACCAGAACATCCTGGTGCAGGGGGAGGTGGTGATGGTGGAGGAGGGCCTGGAATTGTCTGGCTTGGCTTTTGGAGAGTGAAAGATGGTATTATAGAGGAACAAAGAGCATGAGGGAAAGGCCCCTCTCCCCCACTTGATCCTCTACTGCTTTGATGTTGGAGAGTGAGAAGTCCCTGACTGAGCACCAAGTGTCCTCAGATAGCCCCTGGGGAGGGAGTTTCAGGAAGAGCCCGACTACACAGAGGATTTGCTCTGGAATGAGACTCCCAAAGGCACAGGGACCAGGACATGGTGTCAGTCATGGTGGAAAAGCCAGAAAGAGAGGAGTCCCACAGCAGGATGGAGGGAGAGGCAGGGAGGTGTGGGCTGGCTGCAGCTGCCTTTGGCGTTGACCACAGTTCACAAGGGTGGGCTAAGAATGGGCTTAAAAAGGGTTATGTGTGGCTCCCGGCTTTGGTTACTAACCTGGGCCTCTGGAAAAGGGGGAGATATCCCACTGGGTATGTCTGGTCCAGGAATCCCATGTCAGGGAGCCAGGTCAGGCTGGAGGAGCACTCTGCAATGAGCACCAGGCCTGGTCAGAGCAGGTCAGCATCCCAGGGCTGCAGCTAGCTGACTCAGGGCCAGCTGCCTTGGGTGCTCGTGTCTGCCTCAGTCGCTTCCACATCTTGGACCTGGTGCTGCCCCTTGGAGGAGGAGAAGGAAGTCTGGCAGTGAGTACCAATTTACCTGGAGATGCAGGACATGGAGAGACTGGGTCTCTGTTCCTGCAGGTGCTCAGGACCATCGGGAAGAGTGGGGCTAACAGAGAAGAGGTGCAAATGTCAGCGATGGGTACAGATGGGAGCAGATGACTTCAGGGAACTTCCTGGCCTGGGTCTCTGGTGGGCTATGACCTGAGTCAACAAGAAACTTGGCATGAGGAAGCAAGGCGGGACTTCTGGAGGAATAGAGGTTACTATCTACCCCGAGAGCCTGAGCACCAGCCCAGGCCCCCAAGAAGCAAAGGGAAATAGGATTTGGGCCAGCTGGCCCTCAGTTACCCCCCAGTCACCTCTCAGGCCAGAGTTGGCAGGCCAGGTAGAAAGGAGGAGGAAGGACCAGCACTTTGGGCACACATGGGTCAGATAGGACACGTGCCTGTGAAACAGACGGACGGGGCAGAGGCAGGACATCTTGTGAGAACACAGACACCTCACTGTCTGTGAGAAAGAGGGATGATGGGGGACTCATTCATTCCTTCATAGTTGCTTTTTGATTCAAGCTGGTAAATATTAAAAACTATTTGTACCATTTGATTTCTATTCTTTTTAAATCAATTTTTAATTGACAAATAATACTTATCCATCTCTGTGGATATACTGTGGATATTTAGGTACTTTTATACATTGTATAATGATCAACTCAGGATATTTGGATTATCCAGCATCTCAAACACACATCATTTCTGTGTGATGAGAATATTCACAATCTAGCTATTTTGAATTATAGATACAAATTGTTGACTATGACTATTTTATTTACTTATTTATTTTTAGTTTTAAAATTCTTTTTTGCGGTACTGAGGATTGAACCGAGGGGGATTCTACCTCCAAGCTACACCCCCAACCCTATTTTATTCCTTATTTTGAAACAGGTTCTCACTAAGTTGAGAGGGCCTCACTAAGTAGCTGAGGCTGGCCGCGAACCTGCAATCCTCCTGTCTCAGCCTTCCAAGTACTGAGATTACAAGTGTGCGCCACCACACCCGGCGACTATGACTATTTTCAATAGATTTTTAGGAGAAGCTGATGAAAAAGATAGTTTCTTTCCTTAAAAGCATAACTTGAATGTAAATGAAGATGAATCCAAATTAGATTTTTTCTCTCTGACCCTAACATTTTATCTCCAATGGAGTCACAATATTTATCAAATTGGCACTTCCCATTCAAAGATCAGAACAGTCATAGAAATACTTTAAAATCTTTCCCTCTCCCAGTTTGTCTTGTGGCCAATGTAATGTAAGCAAAAGGAGCAAATCAAATAAAGAGAAGGTTTATGGTGAAGAGAAATGGTTTCCAACCTCACCCTCCCCGTCCTGACCGCACCCTCTACAGTCAACTTCTTTGCAACATTTCCATTTATAGCACTTCTTCCCAACACTTAATAACGGACACGCATGCTCCTATTTCTTGATTCATCTGTAGAAAATATATTGACCTCCTACAATGGAAAACGAGAGCTTTGTGTATACATCTCGCCTTCCTCCCTCCATCCTCCTGAAGTTTTATTGTGATTATTTTTAGTCCTTCTGTTATTTATTTTAAAACTGTAAACCACGTCACTGTGCTGTGATTCTTCATTTCGGTGGCCTCTGTGAGGAAGAGCTTGGGTCTGTTCCCGCCCCTCCCACTTTCTTTGGGGAGCATGCCTCCCTTCATCAGAAGAATGACTCGCAGAGTCAACTGTCCTGCCCCCCCACCACCACCCTGGCCTTTCCTTGGCCCCTCTCCAGTGGATTTAGAGGTGGGACCCACCCTTTACAAAATGATGGAGAAATCAGATTTTAAGGGAATTTGGAGAACTGCAACCTCTTTTTTTTCTAATGGAGAAAACAGGTCCATAGAGGGTGGGCAGTTTTTTCAGGGTCACACAGCTGACCTAGAGAGAGAATTTCCTGAAGACTTCTCCGGTATTATTTTCACCGCTGTGATTAGACCCCCTCCAGGGGAACTTACAGGGTCCCAAAGGACATGTCACTAATGGTGTAACGTCATAGAAAGCAAGAGTGACAGAGGTACATGGCCTGGCCGTGGCCTGCTGATGGCACGGTGTGAACGCACCACAGGCCTGGCATGTGGTAAGCCTTCATGAGTGGCTGTTCCCTGTCCCTCCATGGCTGGCTTTGGGGCCTGGCATCGGGGCTCCACTGCTGAGCCCAGGGCCCTGTGCACCATTGGCAGTGTCACAAAGTTTGCTAATTGACTATGTGAACTCTGAAGTGCAGGGTTGTGCTCCTTTCTGTCTTTTTATCTGAAAGAACCCTCTCCATACACCTAGTCGGGGAATGAACCTTCACCTCCCACCCTCATTATGTGACTGCGCATGCCTGCACACGTGTGTGCTCACACGCACATGCACACATTCATCTGATTTCTTACACTTGTGGGGCTACGACGTTTGTCACAAGGCCCAAAATAATACTTGCCTCAGTCTCTCTCTCTCTCTCTTCTCTCAGGTTTTAGCAGGGAAAACAAACAAACAAACAAAGACACCCAGTCTTCCAAGCCCATGTGGCAGAGCTCCTCCTGAGCAGCACGGCATCTTCAGTCATGTCCTGGAGGACAGGATGATCTGTGTCTCAGAATCTGCTCAGTTGATAACTCAATTCTAAGGCTGGGCTCCATTTGTAAGCAGTGACAGCATGCCCCCAGCCCCACTCCCCAGGAAACTGGACTCCAATTAGGGCTGGGCCACAGCATCTCTAGTCCTATTCAGCCCTGCTATGCATTGCTCCCTACCTTCCCTCCTTGACTGAATGCTCCCTGCAGTCTATAGGGCAAACTTCTCATTGGATTCCCGACTGCTCTTCACAGCAGGCAGGGGTGTAGGAACTGCAGTTCCTTCAAGGGTACTGGCTCTTCTGGGTCCCAGGGCCTGAGGAACTCGGGACAGTTTTGGGTGTTTAGTGAGTGGAGGCATTCCTTTATCTCAGAAGCTACCTAGTCTTGGAGGTCCTGTGAATTCTCAAACCTCACCCACTAGACAGCCACTGAGGGAGGTTACCTCCGTTACTTATTGGCAACTATTGAAGCAGAGACTATTGGAAATAGTCTCTTTTTTTTCTTTTTTTGGAAATAGTCTTTTTTTTTTTAATTTGGTGCATTGTAATTATATATCTTTGTTAGGTACAAGGCACAAGCTGGTAAAGACATACATGCACACATCTCTCACTTAACCCTTCCCCAATTCCCACCCCACTCCTTCACCCTCCCTCCTTTTCAAGTTCAGTTTAGTGATTGACTTTGATATGTTTGTGAAAGTACATCATGTGCATTAGGGTGTTTCCCTCCACGCCCCATCACCTTCAGTTAAGTCACTTTCTTTTCTCATCTAAGGTTTCTCCTTCTTTGTCTAGAGTCCCTCTCATGACCCACTTTCTCCCTAGCTTCCGGATATTAGGGGAAGCATAAGATTTTTTACTTTTTGTGACTGACTAATCTCACTTAGCATAATGGGAAAACGAGGATTCTAACAACCCCCAAAAAGTGAAGCTTGAATAGGTTTAATCAGCTTCATTCATACAAAAATGCAAATGCGCAGTTAGATAAGGGCCACATGGCTTAGCATCAGGGCCTAAGACTAGAAGTTTCTGGAACATTCTTGAATTCACACTCACCTCCTAAATTCTATGATTATTGAGAATTCTCTTTCTAGAAATCTCTGATGGACTACATTTGTTCCACAGCCCAGCCTCCTCATCTCATGAACTATTTAAATAAAGGAGTATCTTTCAACTTGCATGTTAGCACAAATTGATAGGTGATGGTTGCTTTTAAATTTCAGTGTAGCATTCTGAGGTCTTAACTGGGCTTAGTAGGAAAGAATGCTTTTTTCAACCAGCAAAGTTCTCACAGTCATAGGAGGGGTGAAAATGTGTATATTAGTTTTTTCATCTTGGTGACCAAAATATCCAATAGGAACAACTTAGAGGAGGAAAGGTTTGTTTGGTCACAGCCTCAGAGCTGCAGCTCCAAGACAGAAACATCATGGAAGGAGAGGGAGGGAGAGGGAGAGGGAGAGGGAGAGGGAGAGGGAGAGGGAGAGAGGGAGGGGGAGAGAGGGAGGGGGAGAGAGAGAGAGAGAGAGAGAGAGAGAGAGAGAGAGAGAGAGAGAGAGAGAGAGAGACACCCGGGGTAGATATACGGCCCCAAGGCCATGTCTCAGTGACCTACCTCCTCCAGTCATACCTTATCTTCCTACAGTTACCACCTAGTACATTCATTCATATTATTAACACCTCAATGAACTTATCCACTGATGATGTTAGAGCCCAACTCAATTATTTCACTTCTCGATATTGTTACCTTGGCAATACATGAAGTTTTTTTGGGAGACCCCCTACCTCCAAACTGTAAAAAGGCAGCACATGTGTTACATGACTTTCTATCTTTGCACCAGATCATCCTAAATCCTGTCAAAAGGGATAAGCAGGTCTATGTCTCAAGTTGTTCTAAATGTGTCAGGGATGATAGACAGCAAGTGCTCCCAGATCAGTGTGTGGTGCTCTGGTTGGGTAGAGGCAGGCATCAGTGTCATACTGTTCAGTATATGGACTTTACTGCTGGATATTCCTGAATGCAAATCCTGCTTCTGACACTTAGCTGTTGGGTAAGTGAACTAGTTACCTAAATGCTCTGGGCCTCAATTACCTTCATCTGTACTAGGAAAATAATGCCCCCCTCTTGGGGTACTGTAATAGGAAGATAATACTCCCCTCTTGGGGTAGTTGTCATTTCATTAAATAAACTTTTCAAGTATGAGGTTCCCACCTCATAGTAATGGTCACTGGTGTGCAAATAGACATCAGGCTTCTAAACTGTCCTGGGTACGGAAAGGACTCCACAGTGAGGATATCTTTTAAATTGCAAGTGATTTGCAGACAGTCTTCAGTAGACAAAGGCAGAAGCTATTCAGCACAGAGAACATTATGCCTCACCTCTGGTTAGGAAAATCTGAGCTATGAAATAGAAAAAAAATTGTTTGGGTCAAAATTCAATATAACTTTCCTGAAATAAAGGAGGACTTAGGTTTACTGACTGAAAGGTAAGTTGATACAGAGAGGTCAACACTGAGACTGACCCTAATAAAATAAATGTTTGGCTTCAAAGAATCCTAAAGGTACTCAGAGAAAAATCATCCTTAGGAAAAAAACAAAAACAATTACAGCCTTTCCAAAAAGCCACATAGAAACCCACACCAAGAGAGGTATCTGAAGGATGCCAAATAAGGATTCTGAAAATCTTCCTTGTGAATACCAACAAGAACACTGGCACAAATCATCAAGGTTAACTTTTTCAGAGCTCTGAAATTAACTGAAGGCTCTCAACAATCCACGTAACATTTATTCAAGAAAAATAACTGAATCTTAGTAAGAATTTGAAGTGTTATGGTGTTTAACTGGCCTTATTCCCATCCTTTTCTCCCAAGCTCCACAGTAGACATGAAAATGGAAAGCCTCAAGACCATGCGGCTGTAAGGAAAAATAGCCGGTACGCACTGGAGAGGACAGAGCAGGTAGGTCTGACACATAGTCAGATCTGTCTAGGGCATGTAGGTGATCCTTCAGCTGGGGATTTGGCCTTCTGAAAATTCCATCCCCAGGGAACTGTCACTATCTGCTCTGTCAGCTCCCTGGAAAAGCTCTATTCTCAGGGATTTATTTGACAGGGTTCAGAGATTAGTATGTGTGAACAGGCTTATCCTGAGGGCATTTGTCAAAAACAACCAGCACTGGGCTGGGGGTATAGCTCAGTGGTAGAATGCTTGCCTGGCATGTGAGAGGTTCTGAGTTCCATCCCCAGCATCACAAAACCAAAACAGAACAACAGCAACAAAAAAAAAAGCCCCCCAAACAAATGAGCAAGACAAAAAACTAATCAGCAGAAATCCTTTAACATTGCAGCTGAGATGTTGGTATTGGTTGGGTCTAACAAGAGGCCAATTGAAACCCTTTTTTAAAAGAAAAAACTAGAGAATAACATTTTTTTCGCAAGGGACTTGGAAAAGCTCTAACACATTCCTGGGGATTTAGAAGGCCAAATCCCCAGGTGAAGGATCACCTACATGCCCTTGACAGATCTGACTATGTTAGCCTTTGATTGATTTTGAGGCTTTAAAAAGTGTTTGCTGGAGCATCAAAGACTAGGTTCAACACACAGAGAGTTCTTCACTAAAAGCAAGGAGACTCACTGGTGAAGAAATTTTACAAAACCTCTGTGCAATCATTAGCTGGCAAACCCAGGAAAAATTTTCATGCCTGCACACGACAAAAAAAAAAAAAAAAAAAAAAAAAAAAAAAGATAATTATGTATTATGTGTGTATGTGTGTGTATGAGTGCATGTGTGTGTGCGTGTGTGTGTGCATGTAAACGCATCTATACACATATATCCCATGCTGGGGCACAGGGAGCGGGGAGGAGTCCCACCGATGTCTTCTCCTTCCTGGGGCTCCTCATCTCCATAGGCTTCACAATCCTTCACTGAATTTATCTGGGCTGCCTGTGTGTGAATGGCCCCCACCACAGGGGATGGGAGGCGGGGATGCTGCCTACAATGGATGCAGCCAGGACATTGACTCCTCACCAGCTTTTCTTCTCCCCAGCCCAAAACTGCGCATGTCCTTCATTGTCTACTCCAGCAATGCTGAAACCATCCTGCCACTCACTGAAGACAAGTAGGTGTTGCTTTGAAGGTCAACACAGCCCTGGGAGGCCAGGCGGCAGGAAGCTCTGAGTATCCTAGCTGTTCCCTGAGGCCTGTGCGGGCTCACACCAGTGCTGACACCCCTAAGCACCTACAAATGACCTGCAGCCCTGACCCCCCAGCCACCTATCTCTGCTTCCAGAAACTCTCCACCCTCCCCTTTCCTGCTCTCTATCGGTCCTGAATTCTTTCCTGGGAAAGTGTCTCTGGACCCATTGGGCTTGTGGAGCAGATCTGGGTAGGGGGTGGGTGGTGTCTCACCTGAGCCCTGCCAGTGAGGGTGGCCTTGGGTGAGCCAGGGGCCAGAGATGATTATGGCAGTTTGGGGAAGAGATTTGCAGTCCAAGTGAGTGTGTCTGTTCTTACGGTTACTCCCCTGCTGTGGGGGTACATATTGGTCCTTCCACACACGCAGAGCATTAGTCAAGGAGCCCCACAGTGCCAGGTACCTGCATGAGGGACACGTGTTCTGCTCCCCTTGGAGCTGCAGACAAAGACACAGACAGACACCTTGCTCTCCTAGGAGCCAGAAGGGACTCCGCCGCCTCCTCCAGCCCCTGTGAACACCTGCCCCATCATTATCATCTCCTGCTGCGGGTGCCGGAATGCGTGTGTGAGCAGAGGCACAGAGGTGAGGATGCCCTGGGGGCTTGTGACTACTGGCAGGGGCTCAGGGGGACAGGGGCAGCTGGTTCATACCTCAGACACCTGGGCCCAAGACAGCATGTGGCCTGTGTGATGGGCCTGGTTTCCTTGGTGCCAGAGGACATCTGTACCCCCCAACCACGTTGCCAAGCAAGGGCAGCACACACAGACTCACCCTGCCCCAGCTGGCCCATCCCACCTGTGGGCCACTTTTGGGAGCATCCAGGACTTTTGTGGACCAGTTGAACTCTAGCTGGGACCTAGTCTCCACAATGTTACCGATTCCGGCGGCATCTTGGGACACAGCACTCCATCTCTGGTGTCATGTTGTCAAGGTAATCTATAGAAGTATCTGGAAAGGGCATGTTTCTGCAGTGCTAAAAGCGATACATGCAAATTTGTGAATATTCATATTTTGGTTTTCAGACTATGTCACTTGACTACCTTCTCAATTTGAACTCATTCATGTTTGCTGGGAATCTTTTGCTCAGGGTAACTGTGGAAAACTGATCAAGGATAGAACACAGGATGCATTCACGATCAACAGACCCCTGGGTTCTCCTGCTTCTGACCTTGCCCACACAGGGAACTAGACCAAGGGACAGGTGTGATAAACCTGAGTTAGAGCGCTCAGCCACCCAGGAATTCTACCTTATATTTCTCCTGCCAGCCAGTGCTCTTTAGGAAAATCTTAGATCCTAACATTGGGATTGTAGGGGCAGCAGGTTCTGACTTCTCTCCACACCTTGCACACATACCCATACCCATAAAATAATCAGGAAATCAGAAACAGAGCCAAACTCTAAAACACTGGCAGTGAGGGATTGATCAAATATTTGCCAATCACTTTATGAAATGTCCCTTCACTGTGGAGTGGCTGAGGCAATGTGACAAATAATTAGTGCCCAGATCTCTTCAATGGGTAGACAGAGAGGAAAGAGACCCCTCAACCTCCAGGTACCTCCCTCATCCCCTTCCACATCCCTCACATATAGGGATCTCCGCAGCCAACTGGAGTTGTCCTCTGCTGTGTGGAGTTCCCTGGCTCCTCTCCATCACTGCACCTGTAGACCCATCACTCAGCATTGTATCCTGTGGTTCTCCTGCTCTTGAAGAAGTTGCTGAACACCAGGCTGTAATGATTGCTCATGTCCTGGAGTAAATAAGCAGAAAGAAATTGCTGGAAAAACATAAAAGATTCTATTCTATTTACAGTCACAATAAAACCCCAGATGTCCATGAAAGTACTACAATATACTCACCTATAATATAAAGAAATTAACCAAAATTTACTTGTTGCAAGATAAGGTTTGAAAAGAAAAATTCCTAGCCAGGTGTGGTGATGCACGCTTGTAATCCCAGTACCTAGGAGGCTGAGACAGGAGGATAACAGGTTGTCATCCAGCCTCAGCAACTTAATGAGTCCCTGTTTCAAAATAAAAAAATAATATTAATAAAATAGGGCTGGTAGTGTAGCTCAGAGGTAGAATGTCCCTGGGTTCAATCCCTAGTACTTTAAATAAATAAATAAATAAATAAATAAATAAATAAATAAATAAATAAATAAGAAAGAAAGAAAATCCTGAACTACCATGTTGGTTTTTCCCAGAGGAATTCATGAGCATAATGACACTTTGGTAAAAATTGTAATGAAACATTTTTAAGGAATTTGATCAAAATGATTCTAAAATTCACCTGAAATAGTAAACAGTTAAGAATAGAGAAGAAATTTTTTAAAAAGAACAGCAGTGAGGGAAGCCTGATCTTATCCTGTATTAAAGCACTAAACCCCATCATTTACAACAATTAAGATAATTGACACATAATATAATAGCCACAAATTTCCAAAACAGTACCTGGACTAAAGAGGTTGTGTAATTGTGGCAGTACTCCCCAGTAGAGAGGGACATGCACCTGTACTCAGATGACTTTAGGATTAATGATTGTTTAACAAATGACTGTATAAAATTTGACAAACTATTTGGGAAAAACCACAAAGCTTTATCTTATGACATAGTAAAATGAACTCCAAATAGTTTTAAAATAATAACTAGACTAAATTCAAGTGAATATTAGATTTCAGCATGGAGGTTCAAGTGAGCATGGAAGGGTGTGGACAGAAGTCAGAAAGGAAAATACTCACAGACTGAATAATAGCCATTAATTCAGCCAAGATTTAATCCACATCAGGTGCCGAGACACAGTGAACCAGAGAAGAACATCCCATCATCAGGTCAGGGCTTCCATATTTTTGGGAGAATGTTAAGGGGTGACATATTCTGGCCAGAAAATTAAGTCACTAATATGCCAGCAAATAACTGGCTGGTGAGAGAAGTCTCTGATATGTAAGCTGAAAACGAATTGATGTGAAGTCAGTGGAGTACAAAGCAGAGTAATTCCTTTCTGGCAAAGAAAACTGCCATTTGCAAACGCCCTGGGCAGCTTGAACTTGATGAAACAAAAGGCAGGAAATCAAATGCTGTCTGCATCAAGTGATGGTCAAGTGGTTTACACAATGCTCAATGCAGAACAAATGCAGAGTGTGGGAGACCTGCAGGTTCACAGGAGCAAGCTATCTAAACCTGGGTTCACAGATTCAGAGCTCCATTTGAATGAATGAATGAATGAATGAGCATTTCTAGTCAAATGTGGTCCTGTGAGTATACTTTTACTCCTTTTTCTGACATGAGAGCATTTCATATCTGATGTGCCTGAAGCCACAGGATTGGGGGGCTATGACTATGGAGGGATAAGGAATCCCTTTTGCATTTTCCAGTGTGATCACAGAACACGATTCAGCCATATTGAGTTGTTTAACCTCCCTACACTTCACCTCTCTCATCTCAAAACTACAGATAGAATGATACTCCACAGTTAAAAAATGAAATGATAGTTATTAAGAATAATTCTAAGTCATGCTATTGCAAAGCTAAGGGAATGGCTTTGTGAACCAGGTGCCCAGATGACCAGGAGTCCCTGGGGTCCTGTCTCCAGATCCAATTCGGGCCCACCTTCTAGTTACCTGCACCTGGTAGCAGTTGCATACTCCAGTATCAGGGTGGATAGGACAGTTCTTCTCCTGGGCTATCTGGGAGGTCAGTAGAGAGCCCACACATCTAAGAGTGTCCTGTGCTAGTGGAAGAGTTCCAGACCTCCTCTTTGTCTCTGCTAGATGCTCTCCTTCATCACTTCTCAGGGGAAAACTCTAGAGTAGGACATCCTGGGATACAAGGTGAAAGAGGCAGTGAGCGACTGGCACCTTTCCTGGAGTGGGGACTCAGATAGACATCTTTCCAAGTGTGGGGAGGGAGGGTGAGGCAGGAGGCAAGATGAGGACATGGCAGACAATCTCTTCTCCAGAACTGGGGTGGAGAAGGGACAGAGGCAAAGGATGGCTTCCTTGTCTCCATGATTCTCTCAGCCAAGCACTAATGCATGCCTGTGTCTAACTCAGATTGCTTAATTCTATCATTGTAGTGTAAAGATTTATGCTTGGAACAATCTGCCAATCAATTCAAAAGCATTCATGAGAGAGGACCATAATACAGCCAGCTGGAGTCCCCAAAGGGGACCATTTCTGAATGCTTTGGAATTTTGAGACAACATCTGGTTTCCTATTCATCTTTCAGAAAATTTCATCTTTTAGAAAATCTCCTAAGCCCTGTCAATTAATTTTAAGGTTTTGGGCCAGGTGTTTTGCTTTGACAAATGTACCTGGCACTGTTTTTTATTTGTTTGTTTAATTGTTTGGTTGGTTTGGTGAATAGCATTTGCCCTGAGTTTGCCTTACCTATGGCCAAGTATTACCTAGGTACATGGAAACTGTTTTGAGACTGGCAAGTACCTTAGTGATAATCTTGCCTGTCCATGACAATTTCATCTTTAGCTGAGTGACCATAGCATACTAAAATTTAATGCTCATTTTTATTCTTGAAAGAAGTTCAGAAACAAGAAGGGAGTAAAAGAGCCAAATGATTCACAGACATGTGCAAGCAAATAAAAATGAAACCAAAATAAGAGAGCCCATAAAAATTAAGTGTGCAAATGAAATGAAGTATTTCAGGAGGCATGCAAAGCCAAGGGTGAATTCACCAGAAAAGACAGGAGGTATTCACAGGGAGACTGTAAGTTCTTAGAAATCACAACGCTCAATCCCAAGATACTTGTTCTTCTACCAGAAAAAGCTTTCAAAACAAAGTTTAAAATAGAAGCAAGGTTCTTTATCTAAGGCAGCTGTATGTAAAACAAACAGATCCCAAATAAAGAAGAAACTATGCCAAAAAGAGAGGGCCTCCCTCAACTTAATAAAAGACTCACCATTGCAGAAAAATGCCAGGCCTACAAACAGAACAAAGGACTCAATGTTGGTACCATCCAGGAACCACTGATTTCCTCCAAAAGTGGTCTTGCTTCATATCCTGTTCTGAACACCGAATATGCCAAACTAACAATTAGAAAAGGCGATTATTTAAGGATATTGAGAGTTTGGTAAGGGGTTGAGTAGCAGAGCCTTGTGATGAGAATATTGTCATAGTAAATTATGGACATTTTATTAAAAAGAGTGGTGTAAAGAGAAACTTTAAATGCAAAATAAGGAGGATTCCATGAGTCATATTGAAATAATAACCCTTTGCCACATAAATTTATGTGGATCACTAACAAGTTTGGCACCAGCACAAAGTTGAACAATTAATGCACAAATGTCACTGCAGGCTTATGTTTTGTATAAGAGATATAAAAAGTAATGAGTGTATAGGCATCTAGGTTATTTGTTGCTATGAAGGTACTCTATTTTGTAAAGTCATTAATTTGAAAGCTTTGTAGCAGCCCTTTTCCAAGGTTGTGGTTTTGGCAGAGCCTTGTGACAGATCTTGTTAACAGACATACATGCATGAGCTCCCCTTCTTCATAAACTCTCAGCTTCGTCAATTTTAATTTTCATGTTTATTAGGATTAGATTCAAGTGACTCCATTTTGGGTATGATTTGATTTGATTCACAAGAAGCATCAACAAAGCCCACACTGCCAGTTCTGATGAGTCCTGATCCCACAACCCTAAGCCAGGTGACTACAGCCATCTGGCCCAATTCTAGCTGCATCTAGGTGACCTTCTCTCTCTTCTCTTCCCCACAAACTTCACCCTGATGAATCCTCATCCTGCACAGACTCCCTGAAGTTAGAGGATCTGCCTCCCACCTAATCAAGAATGCTTCCGCCTCACCCAGGCACCTGCACCCCAGGAATCTGCCTTCCACTCATCAGGGAGTGCTTCCCCATCCCACAGGAACTGGTTATCACAAGGATGTGCCCACAGCCTAACCTGGAGTATTTTCCATTCAACAGCCACTACCTCCTGCCCAGGTGTGCTCCACGTCTTCCTCCAGAATTCTGCCACTGCTCCCTCCCTCTACCCAGACATCTGTAGAATCCTTTGGTCATCTTCACCCTCATCTCTCAACCTCTAAAAGACCCAAAACCTAACATGAAGGTGTCGCGCGCCGCGGTCTGACCAGCAGACAGAACACGCAACAATCAGGTTCCTTCCGCATGAAGCTTTAATCAGGATTCAGCATTTCCAGGATCTTGTAGCAAATGGCCCCGAGCACTCCCTTCCCCAGGCCTAAATTGTTGTCGCTGGCCAATCAGAACACGACCCATCTCTGTATGCCAATTGGCCAGGACTCATCGCCTGATCACACACGGCACTGCTGCCCCGCCACATCTCCTTATTAGGAGTTGTTTATAACACTGAGAATACTTCCTCTAGGCGCCATCTTGGGGAGCGGCACTCGCGGCCCTCCACATGAAGGGGTATTTCTTTCTGAATTATATTGAGTCTTGGTTTATAATAAGAATGTGTTGGAATTTGTTGCTGATCAGCAAAAGTGTGTCACCTAGGGAGATGCTCTGCTATCTCGAGTGTATTTATGCTGCACCTGCCAGGACAGAACACTTGGTTTCAGGTGAATGCTAGCTGTGGATGAGTGCCACCTCCATCAGACCTGTCACCATGAGCTAGGAAGAATAGGGGATTATTCCTAGTTCTCTATGAAAAAATGTCCCCCCAAATTTTGAATACAAATATTTTCCTGGGTCCCCCTCTCTAAATTTTTGCAAAGAAAAGTGCTTGAATTTTCATTCCTGTACTGCATGTCCTGGTTTACGTTAATTATTTTTTTGGCTGCCCAAATTCCAAATGTGCCCTAGAAGGATGCCAAGACCCTCCTGGAAGTGAGACTTTGATTTACAGATACTCTACATCATGCTGAGAATTAGGGCATTTGGAGGATCCTGTGCATTTCACTAGAGGTATAAATTTCTGTGTATGCCCTTTGCCACCAGAGAAGAAACCTGGTCCTCACAACCAAGATTAACAGATAGCATCCTACAACCCAGAGCATCACCAGTGTCTGAGAGATTGTCCACTCACCAGGCACACAGTCATGAGAGCTAAACTCGATCCCTAAGCTCCTCAGAAGGGTCCACAGTAGACCAGGGCCAAGTTGCCCAATCATCCCTAATCCATCTTTGTATCTAATGAAATAACATCTTTCCACTCTCCCTCAATTCCTTCAAGGTTATATTTTTGCCTTTCGGTTGAATTTCTAGAAGGCACATAGAGGTAAAGATATGCCAAGTTTTGATTATAATCAGTATTGATTAAATTGGAGGAATAGTGGTGACCATAATGTCCCCATGATTCCAAATAAAAGGGTTTTCTGGGATGGCTTGTATTATGCATATAAGGGTTGTTGGCAGGCTTTCTCTGGGTCACATAATATTGACCTTCAAAACACTCATTCCAGGAATCCTTATTTCTTGCTCCTACCAACTCATATGTGCAGCACTGTCTTGAGTTACCACAGCCTGGGCCCCACATCTGGGTCTCTCCAGCTACCAGGATGGGACCTGAGCTTCTCCCAACCTTCCAAGCCTCTCCAGTCTCTGGCAGCATATCCACCTCCCAGCTGGGAGGAGGAGGCTTCCCTGTGCTTAAGGAAAATAAGCTATGTCAAATCCTAATGGATAGAAGGAGGCAGCTCCGGCCCTGAGGTGTAGACGCTATGGTTTGGTTGGGCCCTGTATTAGACACGGTTTTCTAGAGTAACAAAACTCAAAGGATATGTATATTATAAAAGGAGATTTATCAAATCAGCTTGCACTCAGAAGTGATATAGTCCCACATAGCCTCCTGCAGGCAGAGAGCTGGAGGAAGCAGCAACTGGTTGAGCAGTCCAAGAGCTGAGTCTCAAAATAAGAGCAATCAGTAATGCAGTCCCGGTCCAAGATGGAAAGGTCAGGAAACTCTCAGAAGAAATATTGGTGAAAGTCCAGTTCCAAGAGCAAAGGGGCTGAAGTCCAATATTCCGGGTGAGAGTAGATGCACCGCTACTCCGGAAGAACCATGCTTGCCTTCATGCTGCTTCTTCCTTCTTTCCATGTAGGTCCCCAGCCTATTAGAACAGTGCTGCCTACTTTGAGGACAGGACTTCCCACTCACTCTGCTGTTCCACATGTCATTCATCTCAACACCCCTGAAGTAACATAATCTTATGTGTTTTGTAATCCAGTCAACCATCATAGTCAACTATCCAGATTAACTATCCAGTCAACCATCCAGTCAACTACCCAGATTAACCATCATAGGCCCCTTTCGAAGGCTGATTCCCAGAGCAACTGTGTGCTCCAGAGCACAGGTGGGCAGACCCTCCACACCTCACCTCCTGATGATCATCATGGACTGTGAGACCTAACATGGTCAATGTTTTATTTGGTTTTGTTCTTCAGTTTTTGTTTTCTCAAGAATAAAAGCCTTTTGCTGTGTGCAGAGATTTTAAGAGAGACCTGAGCATTCCCTCCCACCTCACTCTTGGGAAGGTACAAGGCTCTAGACCAGTTAGAGCCTGGCTGGCAGGTGGCAAGTCCCCGTGTGCAGCCCCATGGGGCAGGGTCCAGAGGGGAGGGACACAGGCGGCCATGCAGGAGCAGGGTGGGATGAGCATTCCCAGCAGTGGTCCTATTGGCTCTAGACTGCCTTTGTCACATCACCTTGTGGTCTCCGGGCCACCAGGGGTGCTGCAGCTTCATTGGTTATTCAAAGACCCCAACATATGGGGGGGTAGCTCCACCAGGCAGAACTTACTGCGATAGCCTTCCAGTCAGCCAGAGGGGAAGGGAAGCTTGGTTGGGTGATAGGCATGTCTGCGAGTTCAGACATGCACATCTAGCTGCAAGAGAGGCTGTGATTCAGATTGGCTGTGGCCCAGAAAGGAGTTGAGGTGGACTCATGGGCAGCTCCCAGTCTGTGCCAGAGCCCCAGTCACCAAGAACAAGGACCTGGGCATTTTACTCCCTTGCTTTCCTTGGGCATGAGCTTCTGCGGCCCCACAAATGAGCGGTATCCACACCAAGCTGTGTGTCCTTGCTCGCCCTCTTCCCCTTGATGCATTAGGAAACTGCTATAGTGGGGACCCATGAGATCTTGCCCAGGATCCCATAGTTTCAAGCAGAGGAACTAGGGGTCAGTGCACAGACGCTGTCTGCAGAGGGATCCTGGGGACTCTGTCCTTGGCCCCTAGAGGGATGGGTATACCTGCCTGCCTCCCATAGAGACTCACAGCCTGGAGCACATCACAGCCTCCTGCTAGGTCATCACTGGAGTGTGAGGGGAGCCCAGACCTGGTTGGACACTGGCCATGGCTCTGGGCTGGGGCAAACCTCCCTCCCCACTAATGGCGAGGTAGCCAGTCCCCTAGACTGGCCCGGCCTCTCCTGGGGGAGCAGGGCCCAGCCCTCCCTCCTATCCCTCATTACATCTCCCAGCCTGGATGGATTCTTGGATCTTGAAGCCAGGAGCCTCCCACAGATCCTATCTGGGCCAGGTGAAAGCCTCTTCTACAAGCCCTGGTGTATAGCACACATGTGCACAGCCCAATGGCACACAATGCCTACCCAGAGATGTGAGCTCACTGCAGTTCCCTGACCCCTGGTCTGTGTACCAGGACCCCTTGAGTGGGACCCAAATGTAGAGGAGGTTGGGTGGCAGAAAGGAAGTACACTTACCAGAGTATCACTTTTTTTTGCACTTTTTTGCCTGCCTGCCTCTCATAGAGGCTCACAGCCTGGAGCCTTTGTGTGCAAGAACTGGGTATCTGGGCTGTTACCAGCAAATACCACAAATATCTTTGCTGTGCCGAGCAATTTGTATACCTGGTAAGTAACCTATTGGAAGACTCAGTTTTTGCCTCTACCTCCCCACCCCTCTTCTTCACTCTGTTGTCTGTTTCACATTCCAAACAAGCAGGGAGCCAGGCCCTTGGTATTGCCCACACACTGCAATGTGCATTAGTCAGGGTTCCCCTGAGAAACAGAACCAATAGTGTAAGTACACTAAGAGGAGATTTATCATAGGCTCACCTGGTTATGGAGACAGACAAGTCCCACAGTCTGCCATCTGGGGAAGGTGAGGGAGGTGTAGGTCCAGATGCTATGGTCTGAAACTGTTTGTATCCCGCTAAAGCTCCTATGTTGAAATCCCTGTGCCCAAGGTGATGGTGTTAGGGGTGGAGCTATAGAGAGGTGATTAGCTCATGAGCGTGGAGCCTCATAAATGAGATTCAGGCCTTATGAAAGAGGCCCTGGACTACTGTCTTGTGTCTTGTGAGCACATGGCCAGAAGGGGCTACAGTGAACCAGCAGACTGACCTCCACCTGATACCTCGGACTTCCCAGCCTCCAAAACCGTGAGAAATAAACCGCTGTTGTTTATAAGCCACCTAGTTCATGGTGGTTTGTTATAGCCAACTGAATGTTCCAAGACTCAGTGGGAAGCAGGGGCCCTAAAGTCACCTTCTTCCATCTAGTGTCAGGACTGAAGCTCCTGGAGGGTGAAGGTCAGTTTCTCGGAATAAGGTGGGAGGTGGGAGGTGGGAGGGAAGAGCAGAGGTCAGGGGCTAAAGGGGAAGCTTTTAGATGAACCACAGAGTGTGCAGAAATTTCACAGCCTACTTCAGAATATGTACCAGCTTGGGGGGGGGGTCCATGTTCATTTCTTCTGTCAGTTGAGGGATTTCCATCGAAACATTTAAGAAATCCTGCAGAAGCAGGGCCCAAAGGGAACAGAAGGATAGGCTGTAGTGGTTGTAGGTCACTGGCCTATGGTCACAAGGGCAGCCAGGCCTCAGTGATGCCAGACACTGGAAAGCCCATGGGAATCACACTTGGCTTTCTCTTTCAGATCTCCTTGGTCTTTCAGTCATGTAGCCTCTGGTTCCCTTGCTCCTTTCTGTCTGCATCTACTTCTTTCTCCTGACATCTCTGCCTTTCTCCTTACCTGGCTATCCACTGTCCCCAGTCCCTGGTTATCTGTCCTTTACTCATACCACCTGCAGAGTTTGCCTGGCTGCTACCCGGGGCCACATTGCTGGGGGAAACATTCTGATTGGCCCAGCCTAGGTCAAGGTGTCTGTACTAGTTAGCTTTACATTATTATAATGAAATACCTGAGGCAATTAACTTATAAAGAGAAAAGGTTTGCTTAGCTCAGAGTTCTGGGGCTGCCAAACTAAGAGATGACAAACCAAGTGACTAAAAATCAGAAATTTATTTCCTCATAGTTCTGGAAGCTAGAATTTCAAGATCAAGGTGTGTTGGTTAGTCTTCCCATACTCTAACAAAATACCCAAGGTAATCAACTTAAAAAGAGGATGTGCTTATTTTGGTTCACAGTCTGGGGGGAATTCACTCCATGATTGATTGTCTTCCTTTGTGCCTTTGGTGAGGCAGAACATCGTAACAGGGAGTGCATTGCTGCTTCTCCCATGTTGGCTGGGAAATAGAGAGTAAGAGGGAGGTTGAGTGTCCTGCAGCTGATTAAGGCTGGAGGTTTCCGTTGCATCTGACCAGTTAGATAAAAGCAAGGCACTGAGGGGGGATGAGCTATGCCTTTAGTTCTGCTATGGTGGGTTGAACATAGGCAGCCTCTGCCTTGACCACTGTGTAGTGGCTGGCTGAATACAAGAGAGCTCTGTAAGAGACTTCCACATAAGCCTTCCACACAGCTGTCAGTCCAGTTTCTATATCAAAGCAGAACAAAGGTGGCAGCTAGCCAGGGCACAGAGTTACATAAGGCAATATGGCATCTTCAAGACATGCCTAGTTGTTTCTCCTATAACAGTGACCTTCACCATAAGCCTAGCACACACTATGTCTTTGATGGCCCCCATATTGAGTTATCCATAACTGCTTCAAGGGCACAACCCCTATAAGGACCCAAATCATATTGAACTAGTGCCCACCATAATGACATCATTTAATTTAATCACATCTTTTAAGATTCCATATCCAAACACAGTAACATTCTAAGGAACTGGGTGGAGGACAGATGTCAATGTATGAATTCGAGGAGAATACAATTCAGATGGACACAATTCATCTAACAACCTCAACATAAGTGGCACTGTGTGACTTGGGAGGTGATGTCATAAAGGTTCAGTGTTTCTGCCTTGCTCACTACAGATTCTTTTTTCTCTTGGAGCTCTGAGCCACCAGGAAAACAGCGACTCACCCTGAAGTCACTCGATGTGAGGACTCTTGAGTCACATAGAGAGGCCACATGCAGAGTCTTGAAGGACAGACCTTAGCAGAGCCCAGCTTTGCCGTCACCCAGCTGAGGTGCCAACACCAGTGGGGAAGCCTGGATCCCTCTAGTCCCCAGTCCTCCAGGTCCTGCCTCCCTGCTCAGGGCCCCTCAGGAGGCCCATCAAGGGAACCCTACTCACAAAGACAATAAAATGTCTCTTGTTTTACGTCTCCAAGGTTGGGGAGATCGCTGCTTAGCAGTAGAGAGGGGACTGTTCTCCAATCACAGAGGACTTGGGAACAGCCCCAGTGCTCACCCCTTCTAGACCCCGCCAGGCCCTGGCTCACCTCAGGCTTCACACAGATGGCCTCTCCATTTCCTACCCACTGGCCTCCCAGGCCCTGACTCCTCACCCACAGTGACGTCCTGATCTCAGCCACCTCTGCTGTCCTCCCTCAGTTAACAAAGCTCCTGGACTCCTCCCTTGAGGACCAGCTGGGAGGGGCTGGGAAGAGGGATGAGAGGTCCCATCTTATGCCCCTTCAAAGACCCTCTGAGTGTCACTGGTATTGTCAACATGCAGGACATTGAGCAAGAGCCACAGGTCACAAAGTCACCATGTCAACCTTACTGTCAATCATAAGTTCAGGGAATTCTGCCCCAGGGTGGGGGCAGGGCTATGCATGTAGCTGGTGGCAGGACCCCAGAGCACCTGCTTCCCAGGTCCCTGTGCTCCCAGCAGGTACCTGGAGGAGGGCTGCAGTGCCTGTTGGAGATAGGACGCAAGAGGCCACAGCCGCTGGGCACAGGCAGAGGTGGCAGGACAGGAGGCCAGAAGTGGCCAGTGCTCCACCTACCTGTGAACCCACACAGAGCCCCAAGAGCTGGCCTGGTGCCAGGGACAGCCAGGACAATGGTGAGCGCCAATCTCCGGGGGCCCTGCTCTGTCCTCTTGCTGCTGCTGCTGCTGCTCATACCTCCAGCACTGGTGAGAGCAGGGACCCTGCAGCATCATAGCCCCAGAGGGAGAATCTTCCACCGCCTGGGCAAGGGGTCCCGAAGCCACCACCACCGGCACAGCCTAGGCGCCAGGCAACACTGGCACCAAGCACAAGAGGGAAATGAGTGCCACGGTGCCTTTGACCTCTACTTCATCCTAGACAAGTGAGTCTCTTGCCCTGGCTCAGAAACCCGTGGGGTCAGCAGTTGGTCCCCATCACTGCAGGCAGGACATGGCCTCAGAGGGAGACAGCTTCTGCAAGAGGACAGGCAGGGCACTTTGTGGTCAGACTTCAGGCATAGGTCTCCACAGCTTACTGATTGTCTGGGAGGAGGAAGCCTCTATAGGTGTTCTGGGTGGCTCTGTCCCTCCAGCACGCCAGGATCTTGGTCCCACATCTGCTTAGTCAGCTGATGGCTGAGAGCCACCTTCTTGGGCTTTCTATTCTGTTCATTGGTCTATGTGTTTGTCCTTATGCCAATACCACACTGTTTTCATTACTGTATTATTAGCTTTGTAATAAATTTTGAAATCTGGAAATGTGAGCCTTCCAATTTTGAACTTGTCTTTCAAAATTTTCAGAGGTTTTCAATATTCTTTTTTTTTTTTTAATACTGGAGATTGAAAGACATTCTACCTTCTGAGCTACACTCCCAGCCCTATTTTATTTTTTATTTTGAAGTAAGGTGTCACTAAGTTGCTGAGGACCTTACCAAGTTGCTGAGGCTAGCCTCAAAACTTCGATCATCCAGTCTCAACCTCCCACGGTTCCTTGATATTCTATATGAATTTGAGGATGAGTTTCTCTATTTATGCAAGAAATACTGTTGAGATTTGAAGCATGCACTGAAGATATATAGATAGTCTCAGCTATTATTGTCATGGTCACAATATTGTCTTCTAATCCCTAAACATGTGTTTTTTCCCCATTGCTTTGTGTCTTTAAATTCTTTCAATAATATTTTATATTTTTCAGTTTTTACATTTTTGCCTCTCGAGTTAGATTTATTCCTAAGAATTTTTTTCTGTTTGATACAATTGTAAATGCAATTGTCTTCTTAATTTCCTTTTTGAGTTGTTCATCAGTAAGGTGTGGAAATGTAACTGGTTGTGTATGTTATTGTATTCTGCTACTTTGCTGAATCTGTTCATTAGGTCTAATAATCTTTTAGTGAAATATTTCAGTTTTTTTTACAGTCAGGATATTATCCACAAACAGCAATCATTTTACTTCAGCCTTTTAATTTCAATTTCTCTTATTGCTTTTTCTTCCTTATTTGCTCTGATGTGACTTCCACACAATGGTTGCATCTTTTACCACTGAGTCTGTTAGTGGTGTGCCTCTCATATATGGCCTTTACCGTATCTTCTCTCCTTCATAGAACTTTTTATTTCCTCTCTTCTGTTAGCTTTGAATTTAGGTTTCTTTTTGTCTTCTTATTCCAGAAGGTAAAGTTAGCTTATTGAAAGTAGATCTTTCTTCTTCTTTTTAATAAACAAGAAGGAGATTTTATTACTAACACGGGTCAGGGTTGAGTCTAACCCAGATTAGGGTTCTGCCTAAGTATAGAGGTGTCATGGCAGCAGAACCCTGATCTTCTTCTTTTTAATGAATTTGCTTATTTATGACTATAAATGTTCTTCTTAGCCCTGCTTTTGCTGAATCAGCTTCAGGGGCTACAGCTCCTGCAAGAAGCTGTTCTGTATGTTGTATTTGGTTTTCATTTAGATTAGGTATTTTCAAATTTCCCTTCTGATTTCTTTTCCTACCCATTGGGTAGAGTATGTTGTTCACTTTCAACATAGATTTGAACTTTCCAGTTATACTTCTGGTTGATTTCTAGAATATTCAATAGTTATAGGAAAAATACTTGGGATGATTTCAAACTTTGTAGGCTGTTTTACGATTTCTTTTGTGGCCTGACATTCCCTCCCCGCCTCCCCATACCTGGATAGTTCTTGTCTCTCCCATGTGATACAGATTGACAGAGCTCTGAGACTTCGGAGACCTTTGTCTCTGATTCCCACCAAACTAAAGGTTATAAGACCTCAATTCCTTTCCCCTAGTCCCTCTCCATCCATAGACTAAGAAGGAGAAAAAGGAAGCAGGAGCCGACAGTCAGAATGGGAAGGTGTTGCATTGAATGCTCCCTGCTGGTTGGGAGTGGTGACAGCAGGACAGCAGTGGCCTGGCCTGTTCCTGCCCTCCCCTGGCAGCACTTACTGGACATGATTTTCTGGTCCAGAGTAGATGGGCTCCGCAGGCTGATGAGAAACAGGGAAACAACATAAGCTCATGTGCCCGGCCTACCTTGCTGAAGCCCAACTCCTATAGATGAGGTCTCCACCTGCCATTGTGGCTGCTAATGAATATGGAGAGTGAGCAGAATCTAGAAGTGTCATGAGAGAGGGGTGCTTAAGAGACCTGGGCCTGCAAAAGGATCCCCAACCTGATGGATTGGTGTGATGCCCCCAAATCTGAGAGTCCAACAGCAGAAATATAAGGTCTAGGTCACTGCTGGGCCTGCACAATAATTCTCAGGGATTCTGGATGGTAGTGCTGCCACCAGCCCTGAAGACTCACCCACAGGAGAGCTGGGAATGGTTAGATGAGGAGCAAACGGGGGCCCAGCGATATCCCCCATATTAGAAATGCTCAGAGACCTTTCCAATCAAGATAGCATCCACCATGTTGGTGTCTACAAAGCTCACACCCAGCATGACTATCCATACTGGTTAACCACCAAATGTTCCTCATCCAAGGAGACTACCCCCCTCCCCTGATGCAGGCAGATGGGGCTGGTTGGCCACTCCCTGCCCACTGATGTCTTTGACCAAGTTGACCTCCCAGGATGACCCACAGAGGTCATGGGCTGAGGTGGGCACACCATGTTAAGGAGCCTGCTGGCCAGCGAGGGGGGCAGACACCATTCCTGCCTAATGGACACACCTCATCACAGACTCATGTTTCCTTTGCTCTCAGGTCTGACAGTGTGGAAAACAACTGGATATACATTTATAACTTTGTGGAAGACTTGGTGAAGAGATTGCGAAAGTATGGCTTCTGCATGCTGCGGGCACCCTGTGCCATAGGGAATGTTTCCTGAGGAGACAGAGGGCACAGCCATTAGAATTAGTGGGCGTGGGTGTCCTTCTGGTAGGAGCACAGAGCCAGATGGTATGCTGGCCAGAAGAGCAGCAGAGTGTGCTGGGCCTGTGGGGTCTCAGCAGCTTGGGCTAGATCCTTCCTGGGAGCCTGGGTGAGGTGCAGACATAGACTTCCCTCCTGGACCTCACAGGATGGGAAGGACACCTGGCCATATGGTGCTCAGGGATCCTGTCCAAAGAAGAGGAAAGAGAACTTGCCATGAAAGTTAAGAAAAAAGCAGGAATACCTGGGGAGAAAGGGTGACATCCCAGCTGCTATGAAAGTCTGATCTTGGTCTTGACGGATGGAGGTCAGACAGTCACAGAAACCATCAAGGTGACCTCCAGGGAGTGGGAGGTCCAGTGACACTGAGGAGTGAGGGTGACTCAGGGTGGGCTGGAAATAAGACCACACAGGCCAGCTTGGGGCCAAAGTCCTGGGGCTCATCAGGCCAGGCCAAGGGGCCTGGAGTTCCCACTGTGAGTCACAGGGAGTTACAGAAGGCCAAGGGGCAGGGGAGCGACAAGATCATGATGCACTCCAGGAAGAAGTCTGACAAGTGTGGGTAAAGTGAGTCAGGACCAAGTGCAGGAGCAGGGGGAGGTCAGAGTCTGAGGGTCCTGGCAGAGGGCAGTGAGCAGGGAGGGAGGGCCGCCTGTGTGAATGGTGCCAGGAAGGAGCAGGGTCTGAATGAGCTGAGTGTCCAGGTAGCGCTGGGAGAAGGGAAAGGGGTGAAGACAGGAGGGAGGTGACAGTAGAGGACAGGCAGGTGGCTGGGAGGCCCTCACCGAGGAGTGTCATGGATCTGTCTCCTCAGTGTTCAGTGTGTGTGTGTGTGACTGTGTGTGTGTGAGAGTGTGTATGACATTGTGTGTGCATGTGTGTGAGTGCATGTGTATGAGTGTCTGCATGTGTGCCTGTGTGCGTGTGTGCATGCAAATGCATCCATACACATGTGTCTCATGCTGGGGCACAGGGAGCGGGGAGGAGTCCCACCTACATCTTCTCCTCCCTGGGGCTCCTCATCTCCATAGGCTTCACAATCCTTCACTGAATTTATCTGGACTGCCTGTGTGTGAATGGCCCCCACCACAGGGGATGGGAGGCGGGGATGCTGCCTACAATGGATGCAGCCAGGACATTGGCTCCTCACCAGCTTTTCTTCTCCCCAGCCCAAAACTGCGCATGTCCTTCATTGTCTACTCCAGCGATGCCGAAACCATCCTGCCACTCACTGAAGACAAGTAGGTGTTGCTTTGAAGGTCAACACAGCCCTGGGAGGCCAGATTGCAGGAAGCTCTGAGTATCCTAGCTGTTCCCTGAGGCCTGTGCGGGCTCACACCAGTGCTGACACCCCTAAGCACCTACAAATGACCTGCAGCCCTGACCCCCCAGCCACCTATCTCTGCTTCCAGAAACTCTCCACCCTCTCCTTTCCTGCCCTTTATCAGCCCTAATTCTTTCCTGGGAAAGTGTCTCTGGACCCATTGGGCTGGTGGAGCAGATCTGAGTAGGGGGTGGGTAGTGTCTCACCTGAGCCCTGTCCTGTGTGGGACCTGCTGTGTGCAGGTCACTGTCTTCCCTGGCCTGGGGCACATGGATAGAGTCTGGGAACCAGGGGTGAGTGCTGGGGAGATGCTGACCAGATCACCTTGGCAGAAGGCCACTGGGTCCCCTGGAGGGTCTGAGGTAGGAGGCCTCCAGGCAGGGTCCTGAATCCCAGGCTGGGCTGGATGCTGCTGGGAGGTGTGAGGAGCAGGCACCCAGGGGTAGAGGTGGGCCACATGTGCCAGAAGAGGAAGTGGGGAGCTGCTGAGCAGCCGCAGGGTTTGGGTGCCTTTGATGCCATGCCCGGGCTTCAGGTGGAGTGGCAGAGGCACAGAAGAGTGCTGGGGACATTGAGGACTGGCTGGAGGTTGAGCTGCTGACCCAGGTCCTGGAGCAAAGCCAGAAGCAGGGAGCAAAGCAGGACTTTGGTGAGACCTGGAGGCCTGAGTGCCCAGACAGGCAGCTGCACAGGTTGTGCCTCTCCTTCTTTTTCAATTCTTTGCAGCAATGAAATTCAAAAGGGACTTGAAAGACTTGAGAAGGTGGTTCCTGGTGGACAACTATTGATGCAGTTTGGATTTATAAAGGTAGAGATGCCGGGGCTTAGGAAGATGGCAAGGCCTGGGAGCACTGTGGGCTCACAGTTCTAAGCCCGGCACTGGGGCACCTTGCTGCTTTTCTCAATGTCTCGTCATTTCCTTGCAGGCAAATGAGCAGATTTGGAGAGTCAACTCCGGAGGTAAGCTTTCCCTGCCTGCATGGTGGTGGGTGCGGGTACAGGTCCCCTCGGAGAGGTCAGTGTGTGAGCTTCCTCCTGGCCCTGGCTCTTGGAGCCAGTCACTCGCCTCTCAGAGCTACAGGGCCACCTACAGGTGCAGTGAGCACAGCACCCTCTGCACAGATGGCTCTGAGGATGACATGGGCTGCATGAGTCTATGCGTGGTTCTTGCTCACTCTGAGGTTCTTGGCCCACAACTGGGCCCTGTGAGCAGAAAGGAGCAAAGCACAGGGGCCTTCAGTGGCATAAGGGCTCAGCACTTGGAAGACAAGAGCCCAGTGCCTGCCTGGCCACACTGCCCCTCCTCTCCTCTCCTGTCCTGCTTCCTTGACCGCCTCCTAAGGGCCTGTCTCAGGAGGCACTAACAGCTCTGCACACCTGGAACCACTGTCCCTCTACACTGGGGACTCACGGCTCCTATCAAGAATTAGTGAGGCCTGGTGGGGAAAGGCACTGAGTGGGATCGGGTCCCCTCCCCAGCCCCTGGGACCAGGAGTCAGAACCTCTGGGCCCACAGGTGCCAAGAGGCTGTTGTTGTGCCTGGAGCAGCTGCCCCACCTCCCCTGCCTCACCAAGCCTCCCCTGCTGGAGGCTCTGACTGCTCCTCACAGCCCAGCTGACATGCTGGAGCTTGAGGACCAATGGCTGGGCCACCCTCAAGGCACAAGGCACCCTGCCTGGGGGTTAGGGAGAGCCAGGCCTCTTGGTAGGAAGGACCCTGAACCCCGAGTTCCTCATTTGCAAAATGGATCCTGGAATAACAACCTTTCTAGTTGGGGTTCTCTGGAGGGAGGGTGCTGGGTCTGGGCTCCTGTCCCAGGAGGCCAAGCTTGGGGAGCACCCAATCTTCCTGCAGTAGGTAGTGCTGGGCCCTGTCTGCCTGAGGAGATCCTGGAACCTCTGCTGCCACTCCTAGAGCCCAGTGACAAGGCCGCCCACTTCTTGCCTCTTCTCCAGGCAATAGAGTTACCAGCATCATTATTGCTCTGACTGATGGAGAACTGCTGCCGATACCATTTCAGGAGACGTTGAAGCAGGTGAGTCCTGTCCATGGTCAGCATCAGTGCTCCATCTCTTATAGTTTGGTGATTCATTATTGACACCTTCTTTCTCTTAGGCTGCCTGGTCTCGGAAAGCAGGGGCAATCATTTACTGTGTGGGTGTCACGGACTACAGGAACGATCAGGTACTTCTAACCAGGTGCCCAGGTTTCCCTCTGCAGCCTGGTTGAGGAGTGTCTGGCAGAGGAACATGGGCAGCACGTGATCGCTGGGGAGACTGAGGTGTTTGAGTAAAAAGCCACTGCACTCGAGCAGGTGGGGGCCTCCTGCTCCCTAAGCAGTGGCAGCCCACAGAAGCCAGCGTCTGTCCCTCACTGCCATATTCTCCACTGTTCCAATGACCCGAGGGCGAGATACTGTGTCGTGGCGTGGGGACCGGCTGCATCCTCCAGCCCCTGCTTGGGGCCTCAAGCCTCCTCTTTCCCTCTGTAGATATTGGCGATTGCAGACAACCCGGAACATATATTTGGGGTGGACAATGGATTCAGGGCTCTGCGAGGCATCATTGATGAGGTATGTGGGGCTGCCTGTGAGCGGGTGTGGGGCCTCTCTCTGACCCCCATTCTCATGCTGCTCATCCTCTCTCCTAGCTTGCCTCCAAGTCCTGTATTGAAGTGGACTCAGTGATGCCTTCCTCTCTGTGTGCAGGAGGTAAGAGTTGGGGGGTTGTATACATAGCAGAGGATTTGAGTCAAGTGTGTGTATTTGGGTGGGTAGGTAAATGGAGTGGTTTTGTGTTATTGTATGTGTGTGTGTGTAATGTGCATGCTTCCATGGTGTGTGTTTGGTGTGTATGCTGTATGCAATGTGTTTATGTCTTGTTTTGGGCAGTATGTGGTTGTGTACAGGGTATGTGCTGTGTGTATTTGGGAATGGTTCTGTATGAGGGGTGTGTGCATATTATATATGGGTGGGATATGTATGTATGATTTGTGTTTATATGTGATATGATCCTGGTGTGCATGGTAGAGGTGTATCAGGTGTGGTATTTGTATGTGTTGTGAGTGTGAAGGCGCATGTGGGTAGGCATGCACTAGATGTCATGTGTGTCCCATGTATAGTATGTGTGCAGGGGAAGATGTCTGGTCTATGTGGTGTTATTTTGGGGCATGCCTCAGTGTTTTGAGGTGTTGTGGAAAGTTATGTAGTTTTTATGTGCTGTGTGGTGTGTCTCAGAGTTTGTATATAGTTGTGGAATATGTGTATGGAATTGTGATACAACTTTGTGGTATTTAATGTATGTGAGTGTGGTGTTTTTTGTGTGAGGCATGTGCGAGTGTGTGGGTTTACAAGTATGAATCACGAGTTTTCCTGTGGTGTGTGCATGTGGTGTTGCTTTCTGGGATGTGGTGTGGAGTGCCTGCTTGTGTGAGTATTTGGTATTAAGGGTATTGAATGTGTAATACGTGTGATATATATGTGGTGTATGGTTGTGTGTGTGGTGTTTCCATTATGGTTTCTAGGTGCAGAGGTCATGGCAACATGCATGGATGTGTAGTGTTCTATGGTGTGTGATTTATGTGTTATGCTTGGTGTGTGTGTGTGTGTGGTGTGTCAGAGTGTGTTGTACATGTGTCTATAGTAAGTGTAGTATGTGCATCATATTGTGTAACGTGTTCTCGTGGTGTGTAGTCTATATGTGTGTTCTTGGTATTATGGTGTTTGTGTATGGTGTCTGTGTGGGGAATGTGGGTGTGGTATGTGTGTTGGGAGCTGCAGTATGGTCTGATTGGTGCAAAAGAGCACTTTCAGGTCAGCCAATAGATGTGGAGATGGCGACTGGCCTAGCACCTGGGGCTGGCATGCCCTCAGGACAGTAACTGCTTCTGATATCCAGATCTTTGGTCTTTGGTTCTAAAAGCCCAGGCACCTCCCTGTGCATGATAACACTTGGAAGACTGCAGTGCTGAGGGTAGAGAGGGAGCAAGGACCCCATTCCCCATTCCATAGTGTCCCTTCTGGTTCCAGTTTAAAGCAACTCAACCATGCAGTCTGCCTGGCCACTGCATGTCTGTCCCCTGGACACACAACACTTGGTGTCTGAGCAGCTATGACAAATGCCAGGTGAGGATGTGAGTTGTCACTCCTTCCACTCAGCAGCTGAGCCAAGGTGGCAGATGCCTTCAAAACCAGCTTAAGTGCTGACCTGTTAAGCCACCCGCCATCTTGTGCAGAGCTGCCACATACAAGGTGACACTTGGAGGGGAAACTCAAGGCAGGAGCCTGGACCCCAAGTAGAATAGAATGGGCCATTTCCTCAGACTGTCCTTGAGAACCAACCCCTGTGCCAGGCACCCTGAGTAAGAAGGCCCAGTGTACAACTGACCTGACCATCTCCAGTGCCACTGGGGACTGGAATGAGCTAGGCCTGGGCCAGGAGGCGCTGTCAGACCAATGAGCTTGGACTTGCAGCTGGAAGGCACACAAGAACTCTGCCTCCTCCTGCAGTACCCGCCACCCAGGCACCCTCCCTGTCTCTCAGGGCAGGGAGACCCCACACTGGTGGGAGGAAGGGCTTAGTAACCCATAAGGTGGGCAGGTGTGGTTCAGGTGTGTCAGGAAGAGATAGGGATGTGGACACTGATCTCCAGCTGAGACAGGATGTCTCCTTTGAGGGATCCTCCTAGTGGGGAAGGCTCTCTGCCACCCCCATGTCCTGGCCCTGTCCCTGGTATCTCCACAACCACAGGTTAAGACACTCCAGGAGTGGGAGAGAACCCTACATGGTTAGTAGCCCCTCAGGTGCAGGCAGAGCATCTCCAGCTGCCTTGTTGGAATTCCTCTCTACCCTATGTCAAGAAGGACTGGCTCAGTGCTCAGCCTGCACTCCATGTGTAGGGAGTGCTAAGAGTCAGAAGTTCAGGCTGCAGCTGAATGCGTCTCTGTGTAGGTGCAGCATTGTGAGACCCCTATGGGCCTATGGGCCAGTTGGGTCAGGGTTGGTTGGAGGAGGCTACCAAGTGTACAAGGCCAGCTTTGCCACCTTAGCATGGGCCTCAGTGACACCAGACTGAGAATGTGACTGGTAAGACCAGAGATATTGGTACATAAACAGAAGCTGCCTCATATAAATCTCTGAAAATTCTATCTTAGGGTGAAGCCCACAGACATATCTGAGAGAGCATAGCACCCAGCCCTTCCTCACTCAGACCTTCCAATGTTGTCCTTGCAGCCTCCTACCATGTGGTCATTTCTGGAAAAGGTTTTCATAGTGCAAAAGTCCAGGACCAGGTTATTTGCAGATTCAACTTTGATGACAACAAAGTCATCGGTAAGTGCCCAATGGTGACACAACTCACACACCATAGCACCCTTCCCCTCTACCAACCAGCCTCCCGGCCTTTGCAGACCTTCCCGTGTGGATGTGATGGGGTTGGAGGCATCGTGGATGAAGGGAAGGGGAGACCTGGGTGCCTGGCCACCTCTTCCTTCATCCAAACACACAGAAGTCATACATCTCCAGCACCCCAAGAGTGTCTTGGAGCAGGGGTTCACACCTCAGTGAGGATGGGTTAGGTTTGGCCCATGCTCTCAGCAGCCCCCCCCCCCTGTTCCCAGCTCCTTTGCCCCGAGACCCAGCACCTGAGCTCAGGTGTGCAGGTGGGATACCACAGCCCCTGAGCCTCTGAGCCTGGCCATATGCATCCAGCCCGGTGGACAGGAGTGCTGCTCACTGGGGGCAGAGCAGGTGCTCAGCAGGCGTCTTGGAGAGGAGGAAGGCAGAGAGGAGAAGTTGGTCTGCAGGCCAGGGTCAGCTCTCCATGAAAATTCATGTGACATTTTCCTTCAGATCAAAGAGCCACGGATTTGTCTGATACTTCCCTAACTTGTCCTGCACCAACGATTGATCAAGCCGGAGAGTAAGTGTCTCTAGTAGGAGGCCACAGGGCATTATGTGTGCAGAATGTAGGATGTCCCCTCTGCCAGGCAGCCTGTGTCTATCTGCAGGTGGGCTAGGGCGCTCCCCACCTGCCTGTTTGGACACCTTCAAGGTGTCCACAGGTGCACAGTGTCCCAGGCTCTGCTGAAAACAGGAAGCAGATGTGCATGAGGACTGGTTTCTTTGCTCCAGGTGGCCTTTCCTAGATAAAAATGATCCCTTTGATAAAAGTTATAAGGTCACATCATGATCACCTCCCTGATCACGTAGCCCTTGGCCCCTCGTGTCCTGACCCAGCCCTCTTGACACCCCTGTAGTCATCCCTCTCCTGGTGCTTTGGGCAGTGATCTCCTATTATCCACCTGTCTACTCTCTGGGTTGCGAATGCAGCATTTCCAAGTCATGGTCATGGCCATCTCTGTGGTGTGAACTGTGTCTCCTAGGGTGCCCCTCACCACCTGCCCTTTCTGTGCATTAGGCAGGTGACCATTGAAGTCAGCCTGACCAATGGTAACAGCTTCATCGGGAACGACCTCACCATCACCAGCATTGACTGTACAGTGAGAGTCAAGGTGGGACAGCAGTCCCTCTGAGCTGCCACAGCCTCTGCTCCAGAGGCAGATGTACCCAGGGGAGACCAGAGGGGAAGGAGGGTCCCAGGTCAGCCTGGAGAGCATCTTGTGTAGACAGGCTCCTCAGGTGGTCCCATCTAGATTCCAGCTGGGCACTGGGGGATTATGGGAGGCTGCCTGGACATCCAGGGGACATGTCCCATCCACTTGGGCTTCCCAGGCACAGGGATCTGAGGGTCCCACCAACTGGGGTGGGGTGTGTGTGCCACTGAACTGGTGCCCAGCTGATGATGTGGCTCCAAACCCACCCTTGCCCCCATCTCCAAGCCTGCTTGCTACCACCTGTCATTCCCAGTCCTCAGCCTCCTCTCTGCCTGCCTTTCTTCTCTCTGCACTCAACTGTGCCCCTGCTCACTCCCTCTCCCCTACAGGGCTTTCCTGCTCCTCTGAACGGACATCAGGTATGTGGAATCCAGCAGGAGCAGCCTGGGGCTGAGGGTGCTGCTCTCCAGATGTGGCTTTGCCAGCTCCACACCATGTGGGTGTCTTAGCCAGGGTGACCTGGCCTGGGAGGAGGGAGACCTGTGTCCATTGTCACCACTCTTGGGTCCAGGCTCCACAGGTGAGATCCCCACATGGTGGGCAGTCCCCCTCTGGGTGTGTCTGGGCTTGTCCCTGCACATACATGCAGAGCACAGCAGGCTGAACTCATGGCTGCTCATGGGACAGCCCACCTGGGGACAGGCAGTTAGGAGCAGCTCATGCCTCCAACCCAGCCTGCAGCCACCACCTAGCCCTGTAGTTTCAGCCACCTGTTTCCCAGGCACAGGCTCGTCCCCCTCCATCCCCTCTGCAGCCCTATCTCTAAGTCAGCACTTGGCTCTGGGCACTATGGGACAGGCTACCTGTGCAGGGAGCAGTCTGGGCTCCCTAAACTGGGACTGGCACCGGGAGAACATTCCCACTCTGTCAGCCCCACGTGGACCTGGACTCAGATGGGACTGTCCATAAAGGCTCTGAGTCCATGAGTGCCCAGGAAGGAGGGCGATCCCTTCCCCTGTGGAACTGTGCAGCTGGCACTAAGAGAGAGGAGGGTCCAGACCAGGTTGCAGAGCTGGGAAGTGGGGAGAGGTCTGGGAGGTCAATCTGGGTCTCCTGATCTTGGGTCTGCACTTCTCTGGGGGCCCTAGTAGTGTGACCTACCCATATATGGCACATCCTGTTTTCTTGGCCCTCATGAAGCTTAGGCAAACAATAGAGGCTGGTTTCTTTAGAAATGGGGGTCCTGGCCTATTTTGCCTGCACTCAGGCCAGAGCCTTTGAGCCAGACAGGAGGTGGAGTGTGCAGGGTCTTCTGATCTGAGCTCTCGTCCCTCACCCACTGTGGCTCTTCAAGGCCAGGCTAAGGGAAAGAGACTGGGTAGATGGGTCACAGTGGGACACTGGGACAGGAACCCTTAGTCTTTCCAGTCCTCTGTCATCGATACCAACAGCCAGATACTTCTCCCACAGAGAAGATTTTCCAAGCTCGCCAACCCAGGCTTATTGGTCTTCCTGCTGGCCCTTCTACTAATTCCACTGCTGATATGTGGCTGCTGGAGACTGTGTCGTAAAAAGGTGAGTTCTCCTGTCTGCCCAGGCCTGGGGTCCAGGCACATGTCTCCCATCTAGACACAGACATGTGACAACCTCATAATCTGGCCATGAGCAGTTTTTCATCAGCTCTGAGGCCATCACAGGATCCAGTTGCAGTGTGCAATCTGCCCTCATATTTCCAGCACCTGGACAGCCTGGGCTACCGTGGGGCCTCCTGGCAAGCTGCCACAGGGAATTGGTCTGCTATGCCTGGATTCTGGGCACAGAGACCATGGGCCCTGGAGAAAGGATACCCTGGCACCCCCCAAAACCAGGGCCAGTTTTCTGCATCTGGACCAGGCAGCTCTCTGCATCAGAATATCTATATTCCTTATGTGGACAAAAATGCAGGGGCAGCCTCCATGTGGAGGGAGGAGAGGGTCCCCCATGAGGAACCCATGGCCCCAAATGCAGGATGATGCTGACCAGGGAGGATTAGTAACTCCTGGGGAACAGAGGCCATTAAACCCAACATGAGTCTGCACATTTCTACTGTCTTCTGCCATTCCTTATTTCCATATTTCCATTCCTGAGCACCAGTGTACACGGCTCTGGCTGGGGTCGAGAGGTCCTGAGCCACGCAGCCGCCATCCTGCCCTCAGGAAGTGCATAGTCCTATGTTGGGTCCAGGCAGGAGTGAGATGCCACCATCCTAAGATGCGGCCAGTGCCCCGGGTAGACCAGAGCAGTCACAAAGGACAGAGAGCCGCCCAGGGGCAGGAGGGAAGGCAGAGGCTGTGGGAGCTGGGGCTGGAAGAACATTCCAGAGAGCTGATGGAAGTTAGTGGAAAGTCGGGTATGGCAAGGACAGAAGCCCCAGTACAGAGTAGCCCGGTCCCTTCTGGGCCCAGTGGAGCAGTGAGCAGAGAAAGCTCAGCACCCATCCTGGGGAGGGGGAGGCAGTGAGGGCCCAGGAACAGCGGGTTCTCCCAGAGGAGGGAGGAGGGACGTGCTCTGGCTTCATGTGGCGCCTGGGCAGGTGAGCCCCTGTTCCTGTAGCTTGGCTTTCCTGGGGCCAGCACCTTGGCCAGCTCCTCTCCCTGACCCCACAGGGAGGAAAGGGGCTCCTCTGGGTCTTGCTGGGCATATCATTTGAGGTGTGAGGGACCACATGGACACACCCAAGGAGAGGTTCTTCCCGCTCCTCCACACTAGAGGGCCCCTCTGTCTGTCTGCAGGGCCAAAGAAAGCCCACCCACTCCCTCAGCCCCTGTTTGTGTCTGTTTAAATTTCTAGCCCATCAAGGAGCCACCACCCGCACCACAGGTGATAGAAAAGGTGAGTTGTACTTTGGGTCCTAACATTGTCTCACACCTGAGAAGGACAGTGACCTTCAATGTTGCTCATGAACCCTGTGCCCAGAATCTCCCACCTACCTGGGCATAGGACAGGTCAGGAAGGATACTGGGACAATGATGTCATCCAGACAACACCTTATCATAGGCCATTGTCTCAGAGCTGGAAATATGGGGACCTGTTGTGGCACAGGGGGCCATCCCTACTGAACAGCTGGGCTTTGCGTGGACCCAAAGTTCCCTCTGGAGGATGCCGAGTGCTCAGGGCTGCTGGAAAAGGAGCCTCGTGCTTCAGGCTGGCCCCCATCTCCAGCCTCTGGAGGTCTGTTTGGCTCCTTTAGATGCATCTCTACCCAGAGCTGAGGCCTTGGCTGGGGTCAGCCTTAGGGACCCCTGGGCTGAGGAGCTGCAGGGCGTTTTGGCTGGTCCTCAGCTGTCAGAGGCTCCCTTTCTGATGACACAGGCAGCGAGGCTGGGTGAGCGGCTGGTTGCTCACGTGGGCTGGGGTCTAATCCAGGGCTCAGAAGAAGAGAATGTCTGGAGCAGGGCTCCTGGAACTGGGATGTGGCAGGAAGCATGCCTCCCTGCCATGTGGGCCCTATGCTGGCTGCAGAGTGAACCAGGGAAGCTGCACCTTCACAGGTCAGAGCCAGGTATTGGGTACAGTACCCTGTGAGTTCTGGGCCTCTACACAGCCTCCAGGCCAGGCTCCTGCCACTGAGGGTGGCCTTGGGTGAGCCAGGGGCCAGAGATGATATTGGCAGTTTAGGGAAGAGATTTGCAATCCAGGTAAGTGTGTCTGTTCTTACAACTACTGTGGGGGTACATATTGGTTCTTCCATGCACCCAGAGCATTAGCCCAGGAGCCCCACAGTGCCAGGTGCCTGCACAAAGGGACTCGTGTCCAGCTCCCCTGGAGCTGCAAATAAGGACACAGACAGACATCTTGCTCTCCTAGGAGCCAGAAGTGACACCACCGCCTCCTCCAGCCCCTGTGAACACCTGCCCTAACATTATCATCTGCTGTGGGTGGAGAAACAGGGCCATGCAGGTAAAAAGGGCCTCTTGGAAGGGGTATGTGTCCCCCAGGCTGGGACTAGGACAGTGGCAGATGGTTCACCACACAAAGGTCTGGACCTGGGTGGGCATATGGCCTTGTGGGACTGGTCTTGGATCACTGGTGACAAAGGACAACCAGAGACCCGCATTGCCTTTGTAGCCAGGAAGAGCAGTGGACATGAGGGTTCACCCACCCAAGCTTACCTGTCCCACCTCAGGGTCCTGCTGTGTCCGTGTCCATGAGTCTGGAAGCAGACTTTGGCTGACTTCTGGCCAGTGCCTGGTCCTCAGAAGCATTGTCCTCTGACATTTGGCAGATCCAGGTGTCAGACTCCAGGTCTGTGGGTAAATGAGTCAAGATGCAATGAGTCAGGGAGATCTGCAAGGTCAGGGACAATAATAAAAAAAAAATTCCTAAACCACTTCGTGTCCAATATGAAATGCCAGTGGCCTTGCTGCCTGCTGAGATGGAGTGACAAGAGCCACAGGGAGGAGGGTCAAGATGGAGACCCAAAAAGGTATTACAGTTCCCTGTCCAGGAGTTGAGCCCAGGAAAATGAACAGAGCCATTCTGCCTGAGGAAGCCTCCTTTGTCTGAAAGTTCCAGAGCCCACCATGGAGAGGGAGAAGTCAGCCAGGCAGCAGCCAGGGCCTGGACAGGGATGCACATGGCCACCCATGAGACACCCTTGAGGAAGGGAGAATCCCTAAGTCCATCCTCCACCTCTCTGGTCCTGCCTCTGTCTGCTATGGTTCCTCCCTTCCTCCCGGGAACTTCCGGCCCCTCTGCAGCCTTACAGGTCAGCTGAGAGGCCAGCCCTGCCTCTCCCCTGACTGTGGCCTCAGAGAAGCCAAAACATGCCCTCTACACAGGCAAGAAGCCCAAGCGCCCAGCCTCCAACACTGGCAGTGCCCCCCAGGAGCCTGAGGTGCCAGCCCTGCAGGCATGGTGCTGCTCATTCCTGGGCCCGGGGCCTCTGCTGGCCTGCCTCCTGCCTTTCCCTTCTGTCTGCCTGGTCCCAGGCAACTTTCCCCAGAGTGGAACATGGGGCCTCTTGTCTGCCCTCTCCTGTGTGACCCCAAATGCAAGCTTCTTCCCTTCCTGGAGTTCCTTTTCAGGCCTCCATACACACCTCACCTTCCCCAGAGACCTCTTCTTGCCCTCCACATATCCCTCCACTCTTGAACTTCTCTTCAAGGCCAAATCCTGGCTTCCTTTCCTACCCAAAACAGTTTTGCCCAGATTCCAAACTCTCCATGTCTGACTATAATCCAGACTATGACCCAGACACAGAAGATCACAAGGACCATCCCCAGGACCAGGCTAGAGCTTTGTCAGAAGCTTTGGGGTCCCAACTCCTTCTGAAGTCAATGACCATGCCATGTTGCTTCCTTGTGGCCTTGCCTGTTTTTCAGCGCAATCTGGATTCCTGCTGCCACTCTGTCCTCCCAAACTGCTGCCACCAGGTGTCACCGATGCTTTGTCAGTCCGGGGACCAGGTGAGCCAGACACAGGGATGCTCCCAGTATGCAGAATGATCACTGCTTTTGCCTAGACAGTTGCCCTCTGGGACGATGACTCAGAGCCAGGCCTGAGCACATGCAAAGGAGGAACCCAAGATGTGGGACACAGCACTAATGAAGCTCCCAGACTGGTCACTGGGACCAGGAGCATGGTGACCATGCTGGCCAACACTAACCTGCTTACCAGGTAGTAAAGGCCCACTCATGTGTCATTGTCTGGTGACTGTGGGGAGAAACCAATCATTTGGATGGACCTCCTTGGAGTGTCATAATCTTGACAGCTGTTATTACTGAGTCCCCTGTGGGCCAGCTGCTAGCCCAAGGACTTTCCCTGTGTTCCCTGTTGAGATCTTCCCAGTGACAGGATGATAGGTGCTAGTATTTTCCCAGTTTGCCCAGAGGAGCTGAAGCACAGAGAGTTCATTGACTTGTCCCAGATTGAGTCAGGGGTTCAGAGAGTTGTACATGAACCTGGGCCTGGCTCTCTCCTTTTCCACTGTCTGGCTTCCTATCTGGTCAATCTTTTGACCACTAGATGGTGACACCAAAACCACTAGAAGGCGGCCCAGCTCAGAGCATCTTTTCCCAGCTGTCCTGGTCAACTGCCTGGGACACCAAGCTCCACCTCTCTTCATTGACACAGTCTGGGGCCTGGAGGATGGTCAGTCCCCAGGGATGGTTGACCACTGCATGGGCCATGCTGCTTGAATTGGGCCAACTCAGGCCCTCAGTGGCTGGGCATATGGATGTTTATTAGGTCTGTGCTGGCTGAAAACCTCTGCATGCTGCTGATAAGAAATCAGCTGGGAGATCCCCAGGTCTGTGGACACTCCACAGGGCAAGGTCTGACCTCTGAGGCTCTGGGGCTCCTCCAGCAGTTGGTTCCACCTCCGTGTCTCAGAACAGGGCTTCTGGGCCCACCCATGATTGCATGGATGACAGTCTTCCAGGTGCTTCCTCCTCGAGTGTCTTCCTGTTGCCATGTCCCTGGTGGCCCTGAGCACTACTCCAGTCTTATACACTGAGCAGATGACACACCCAGCCTGAGAAGGGGCAGATCAAGCTGGAGGACTGTGAAGATGGGACATTTCAAGCAGAGGGAAGGCAAGAGGCCAGAGAGTGGACATGGGAAAGAAGCCAGAAATGCTTTCCTGCCCAGCAAGGCGAGGGTGGGGAGTTAAGCACCTCCCAGGAGAGGTCTGACTCCCAGGGAACATCCTCAGGAGTGTCTTACAAGACTTCTATTGGGTCCCCAAGTATTTAGGCAGATGAAGAGGGGTTACAGGTCTCTCCCCCTTAAGATTTCAGTATACTGGTACCAGGGCTTAAAGTGACCAGGCACTAAAGAGGATGGTGTCAGCTGGGACCTGCCTGCAGCCTTCTGCGAGGCACAGAGTCAGCCTGCAGCCCCAGTGCTGCCTGCACAGTGCCAGGCATTTCCCAGCCTGCAAGGCAAGATCAGCCAGGTCTCTGCTTGGCAGCACTTGAGAATCATCACAGGGTGTGACCTTCTTGCCTGAGCATTTGGAACCCACTGGAGACAAACTCAGAGAACTTGACCCTGGCCTGGTAGATCAACCCCAGGTGCCGAGGTGGAGGTGTCAGTCAGGTGTCCTGTCCAGGACAGGGATCCACTATCTGTCACTTTGGGCCACTCATGTGCCCCTTACCCTCTTCCTGAAGCCTCGCTCAGACATAGCCTCACCTGGGCCCTCCTACCAGCCTTGATGGGAATCAGAAGCAGCAGGATGAGGGTCCTGAAGAACTAGTTGGCACTCTCCCTCCCTCCATGCTCCTTCTAGAGAGAAGGCTGTTTCCTCCTCTTCTGGCTTGAGATGGAAGGCAGGCCTGGGCACATGAATAGTTCCAGAAGTTAATGAATCTGTTCAGATGGAGCTGGTTTTTAACTTAGAGGAGCTACTGCTACCTAAATCTCATTTTAGTTACTTCTTTCAACAAATCCAAGTGGTTTTACCTTTCTATACATCATATCCCAGGTTCTGTTTACCCAAAACCTTGGAATTTTTAAAAATAGAAATAGGCTCTCTTGCTTACTTTCAACTTTTCTGAAGTGAATGTGCATCTCTGCCCCACAGTCTCAGTGTCTCAAAAGAACTTTTCTAATCCGGTCCCCTTGGAGACCATTTCTTCCACATGTACATATACAAAATAAAGCAGAAATATTCAAGTTAATGACTTCCCATTAACTTGATGGAAAACAAAACTAAGTCAGTTAGGAAATTCAGGCTAATCATGGGAAACCTTACCCTCTTCCTAAACAGAATCCCATAATACTGGCGTGGCCTTTCTGATGAGCACCATCCTGCACCCACAATGTGGGAGGCCTACCAGGATCTACAGCTCACTGCATTCCTGCTGCAGTACCAGAAGGATGAGAGCTGCCATTTATACAGACACTCTTCTGCATCATTTCCACAAACTAATGCTTCTAATCAAACCAGCAACTCCATTGTTAGAGAGAAGGTACAGGCCCTACAAAGTCAAGTAACCTGCCTATGGTCACAGAGCCAGGAGGAAATGGGACCAGCACCCATCAGCCTGGCTGCAGGCTCCACATCATGTGTATGGCTCCCTCTCTGAACTGAAACACAGTCCCTACTCTCTGCATTTCATAGCTGTGGAAACTGAGGCTCTAGTGTTTAGTGCTGGGATCAGAATGGCATGGTTGCCAAGAAGCAGGGCCAAGCTGTGAACTGACTCCCCCCGCCAGGGGGGATAGTACCTACTCTTGTTTTCATTCCTGGTGTCATAGTGTCAAGGTGATCTATCTGGAAAATGCATCTTTCTGTAGTGCTAAATGTGATGCATGCAAAACATTTTTGAATAGCCATGTCTTGATTTTCATGCTATGTCAATTGCAGACCTCCTTCTCAATTAAAACTCATCTATGTTTGCTGGGAAACTGTTGTTCTGGATAACATTGGAAGCTTGATAGCAGACAGGCCACAGTCTGCATTCATGACCAAGGGGCTCCTGCATTCTTCTCCTTCAGTCCTTGCCCATGGAAGGAAATAGACTAAAGGATAGGTGTGATAAACCTGGAGTAGGGCTCTCAATTGCACAAGAATCCTATTTTATAGCTCTCCTGCCAGACAGTGCTCTCTAGGAAAGTACAAGATCCTAACTTTGGGATTTTTGATGTCAGCAGATTCCCTCTGACTCTTCTCCACACCAAACACACTGCACATCCCCATGAAACAATCCAGAAAACCAGAAATGGGGCCAAAACTTTAAAGCACTGTGGACTATTCACCAAATATTTGCCAATCACTTTGGGAAATGAAGTATGCAGATGAAATGAAATATTTAATTAGGCATGCAAAACCAAACGTGAGTTCATCAGAAAAGACAGGAGGTATTCACCAACCAAATGTAAGTTCTTAGAAATCAGAACACTCAAACCAGAAGGATATTTGACCTTATACCAGAAAATGCTTGCCAAAGAAAGTCTTTTATGGCCCTAAGAGAGATGTAAGGTTCTTTATCTAAGGTGGCCATATGCAAAATAAATCCTGAATTAAGTCAGTAGAAACTTTCCTCCCAAAACAGAGGGACTCAACCTATGTAAAAATTCACCAGGGCAAAAAAAGGTGAGCCATAGACATAGGGAGAACAAAGGACTCAATGTCAGTGTCATACCTAGTTTCAGAAGGTGGTCTTGCTTCACATTCCACTTCTGATAGCAAATATGCCAATGAGAGAGAAGAGAGAAGACAGAAAAGAGAGAAGAGAGAAGAAAGGAGAGAGAAAGATTCTCCACAGATAATGAGTTTTAGGGGGTAGCAGAGCATTGCAATGGAAATACTGTGCCATAGTGAACTACTGACATATTAAAAGGATTAGGGTTTCAGAATAGCAATCATCAAGAAGTCAAAAGACAGTAAGTGTTGGCAAGGATGTGAGGAAATAGGAACTCTTCTACACCGTTGGTGGGATTGCAAACTAGTTCAGCTGCTATGGAGATCAGTGTGGAGATTCCTCAGAAAACTGGGAATGGATCTACCATATGATCCAGCTATACCACTCCTGGGTATCTTTTGAAAAGGACTGAAATCAGAGAACTATAGTAATATATGCATATCCATGTTCATAGCGGCACAATTCACAGTAGCCAAATTATGGAACCAATCTAGATGTCCATCAACAGATGAATGCATTAGAAAATTATGAGATAGCCACACAATGAAATTATACTCAGCAATAAAGAAGAACAAAATTATGTAATTTGCAGGAAAGTGGAAAGACCTGGAGAACATCATGTTAAGTGAGATTAGCCAGTCACAGAAAGTAAAAGGTCATATGTGGTCTCTAATATGCAGAAGCTAGGGAGTATTTGGGATACCAGAGGGACTCCAGATAATGGAGGAGAAATCTCAGTGAAGCCAGACAAGTGACCTAAGGGAAGGGGAGGGAGAAGAGTGAGGATTAATGAAGGAATTACTACCATCGGCTTTGTGTACATATGTGAAAATACCACTGTCAATCTTAGTACCCCGTATGGGGAAGGGGGGACAGAAAGGGAACTGGGGGAGGGCAAGTGCTTTGTGTATGTATGTCACTGTCAACATGATTTACATTATGATGTGAGACAATAAGGAACCAATAAAAATGTATAATAAAAAATAAAGAAAAGGTTGAGGTAAAGGAAAATTTAAAATGCAAAATAAAGAAAATGTCATGAGTCATTTTGAAATGATAACCCTTGGCCACAAAAACACATAAAGGGGTATTCCAAAATTAATTACAAGTGTGTCAGCAGTATAAGGCTGCAGAGATAGTTAATCCACAGATTTTTTTTTTTTGTGCAAAGGATATAAAAAGGGATACATCTTTAGGCATCTAGTTTATTTGCTTCTATGAAGCTGCTGATTGTAAAGCCATTCATTTGAAAGGTTTGTGATAGCCTTTTCAATGTTGTGGTTTCATCAGAATCTTGTGATACTTCTTATTAACAGGTGTACATGTGTAAGCTCTCCTCCTTTATAAACTCTCAGCTTCAACTGTTTTAATTTTGGGTTTTATTAGGGCTTGACACATGTGGCTCCAAGTCAGGCAACTGCAGCCTTCTGTCCAAATTCCAGTGGCATCTGGTGACCTTCTCTCCCTTCTCTTCTGTACAGGGGAAGAGCGCCAACTTCACCCTGATAACCCCTTGCCATGCACAAGCTCCCTGCAGCCCCAGGGTGTGCCTCCAACCTAGTGGAGAATTGCTCCATCTCACTCAGGCACCCTGCACCTCAAGGATCTGCCTTCCACCCAGCAGGGAGTGCTTCGCCATCCCACAGGCACTATGCACTCAAAGAATCCCCCTTCCACCCAGCAAGGAGGCACAGGTACTGTGCACCCCAAGGATGCGCCTATGGCACAGCATGGAGTACCTTCCCCTCAACAGCTACTCACAGTGCTGCTACCTCACACCCAGGTGCTCCAAGTCTCTCTCCAGAATGCTGCCCCTGCTCTCTCCCTCTGTTCGGAAATCTGTAGGAAGCCTTGGTTACCTCCACCCTCATTGCCCAACTTCTAAATAACCCCAAACCTAAGATTAAGAGATCTTTCTTTCTGAGTTGGACATATGTATTGAGTCTTGGTTTATAAATCAAAATGTGTTGGAATTTGTTGCTGATCAGAAAGAATGTGTCACCTGGAAAGATGCTCCACTATCGCCAATGTATTTATGCTTTACCTGCCAGGACAAAGCATCTGGCTTCCTGTGAATACTGGGCATGATAAGTTCCATTCCCAATGGTCCTGTCATAAAGAATTAGGAAGAAAAGGGGCTTATGCCAAGTTCTCCAAGAAGAAAAAGCCTCAAAGTCTTTGAATACAGATTCTATCCTGAATTTCCTTTCCTAAACTTTTGCAAACAGAAGTACCTGCTGGATTTCTCATCTTCTGTATTGCATTCCCATTTTTTTTTTTTTTTGGCTGCCCAAATTACTAATCTGTACTAGTCAAGATTCTCTAGAGGAACAGCACCAATAGGATGTATATGTTATAAAAGGGGATATATCAAGTCAGTTCACACATTCAGAAGCTATGTAGTCCCGAAATAGCCATGTGCTCACCAGAGAGCTGGAGGAGCCCACAGATAAGCCTCAGAATATGACGGACCAATGATGTAGCCTCAGTTCAGGACAGAAAGGCCTGGACACTCTCTAGAGAATTGTTGGTGAGATTCCACCTTGGAAGAGTGAAGGAGCTTGCTTTCTCCTCCTCAGACATGATGCCCCACAAGAGAGCTGTATCCACACCAAGCTGCGTGTGCTTGCTCTCCCTCTTCCCCTTGATGCATTAGGAAATGGCTGTTGTGAGGACCCATGAGATCTTGCCCAGGATCCCACAGTTTCAAGTGGAGGGGCCAGGGGTCAGTGCACAGATGCTGTATGCAGAGGCATCCTGGGAACTCTGTTCTTGGCCCCAAGGGAGTGGAGTATGCCTGCCTGCCTCCTATAGAGGTTCATAGCCTGGAGCATGTCACAGCCTCCTTCCAGGTCATCACTAGAGTGTGAGGGGAGCCCAGACCTGGCTGGATGCTGGCCATGGCTCTGGGCTGGGGTGAACCTCCCTCCCCACTGATGGTGAGGTAGCCAGTCCCCCTGACTGGCCAGGCTCCTCCTGGGGAGCAGAGCTCAGCCCTCCCCCCTATCCTTCAGCACATCTCCCAGCCTGGGTGGATTCTTGGACTCCCTGAAGCCAGGAGCCTCCCACAGATCTTACCTGAGCGAGGTGCAAGCCTCCTCTACAAGCCCTGGTGCATAGCACACACCTGTACAACCCAATTACGAGTGACGCCTATACAGAGCTGCAGGCTCAGTGCAGTTCCCTGACCCCTTGTCTGTGCACCAGGACCCCCTGAGTGGGCCTCAAATGTAGAAGAGGTCAGGGCACCTGTGCAGGTGACGTCCACATACTCTCCCACCTTGCACACCCAGGGGCTCCTGCATGACAGGCTCAGGCATCTGAAGTCATGCAGGTGACTGAAAGATCAACAAGGGCACCTTGGAGATGTAGAATCTCCATTAGCAAGTGAGGAAGCAAGGCAGAGTGTCAGTGCCCATGTTCTTCTGGGGAAGGTAGCCCTAGCCTTATAACTGTCATGGAGATTCCAGGGCTCAAAGGACATCCAGGCCCGAAGGCCAGTGGTTCAGTTAGGTAGATCAAAGCTGACCTGGGACACTCAAACTGAAGGACACAATTCCTTGTAACCAGGAATCTTGACCTCCTTCCCTACTTCCCTGTTCCCTATGGGTAGGTGGGGGAATCCCAGGGAGGAAACTCTGGCTCAGAGAACAGATGGTCCAGGAGGTGCTTGTTGGGCACTGGGGAGACCAAGGAGGGCAGAGAGGCCAAGGTTCAGGATCTCAGAGGTGGGTGGGGTTATCTGCAGAATTTGTCACCTGGGGCCCAAGGGGCAGGCACAGGGCTGAGGGGCACCTACTGTGCTTTCCTCCTTTTTCCTCTCCCCCAGGGCCCTTCTGCCTTGAAGGCCTCAGCATTAGGTACCCAAGAGACCTGGGGATGAAGATAAGGGGGTGGGCCAATAGGATAGTAGACGGTTCCAGAAGGTGGAGCTCAGAGCTTACATTTGTTACTAGACCAATATTCAAATCTGATTTTAAAGCATCAATGTTTGTAGAACTGTGGCCCAAATATGATTAAGATGTCTGTGTTGCCATTTAGCTTTTTTTTTTTTTTTCATCGCCTGTCTCTACCATGTTGTCAACTTTTAGAGTTACTGTCCCCATTCTAGAGATGTTTCTTTAAAATTTGGGCAAAAAGCAAACACAGTAGACCAATTCAAGGAGGCATCTGTGTAAAGAGGGTGACTCCAGGGGTTCAGGTTCCAGAGGATTGAGTAGGGGTTCCTGATGGACACAGATCAAGGCTAGAGACCTGGCCCTCTGGATGAGGCATATTGAGCTCCTGGGTCTGTACATAGGTGATTAAAATAGATCACATATTCAGGGTCAGAGGGAGGTCTTCACTCAGGTCCATTATGCCAGGTGGTTCAATCTCCACCGACACTCCTGATGAACATCTCCCATTTATATCACAGTGATTCTTTCTATACACTCCTGATGAACATCTCCCATTTATACCACAGTGATTCTTTCTAGTTTCTGCTGTCTGATGCTCTCACTTCTGCACTGTGTTTCCAGCCTGCTATCACACCTCCCATCCTGCTAAACTGATAAAACTTCTCTGAGGCTGAGCACCAGCCCTGGAGTCACACAGAATCTGGAGGGCTATTTAAACACCCTGTTCTGGGTCCTCATGGATGAATTCACTGGATCCTGCACCTCCCGCTACTCAGGCAGGGCAGGGAGGATACATAGGAGGGCTCCCTGGTACCTTGTCATAAACCCAGGCTCATCTCAGACATGATTTACCTGCCACCAGCCTCATCCAGCATGCCCAGCCCTACCCACTTCTGTTCCTTACAACTCCACAGCCATTCTCAGCTGGAACATGCCATGCCTTCTTGTGCTACAAGCCTGTGCGTGTGTGTCTCTCCTTCAGCCTGACATTGACTGGATGGGTATCTGCTATGCATGAGGCACAGGCCGGATGCCATGCAAGGGCTCCATCCCCCACCACACACACACTGTCCCACCACACAGGCTGCATCTGTACCCAAGCCCCATGCCCAGGCTTCCCCTCCTCCACTCTTTCCCCTTGCTGCCTTCCCACTCCTCTGCAGTTGCTCCTCTGATTCTGCAGGTCCCAGTGGTTATCTGAGTCTTGGAGCAGCCTTCTTCAGCACCCAGATCCAAGACTAGCTCCGAACCCAGGCCCTTTGTGCAGACTGCATCCTGTGCTTTCCTACCAACACTCAACTCAGCTGGAATACAGCCCTGCCCAGCTCTCAGAGGCTTGAGTGAAGTGACACCTGGAGTGGAGTCTAGGGAGCAGCAGCTCCAACAGGCTGGGTGCTGAGCGCCCCTGGCACTGGGCCAGCTTCGCCACCCTCAATGTCTTAGATGATCTTCCCAGGGACCGCCCCAGTTTATAGTGGGAAACACAGGGAACAATGAATTCTTTTAGGTGCTTAGTCTCCCAAGCCTCATGAGTCTGGGGCCACAGCTCACTCAGTGGGGAGGGAGGAGAAGAGGTATAGAGGCTTCCAATCCTCTCTTGACCTGGCTCAGGACACCACACGGCATGGTCAGCTGGGGAATCAGAGGGAGAGGATCAAACGATGGGGTGGAGGCCAGACCTGCTAGATGCGCCATCGAGAACCCACCGGAGAGGAAAGGCCCTGGGGGTGGAGAAGACAGGAGGTCAAGTCAGGGTGGGTGGTCCCCTACAGGAGCAGGGGATGGGAGGACTCCAGCTCTGGTTGGAAATGTGTACAAGTGATCCCAAAGGGCCACCAAGGCCAGACCCACAGATGTGGAGAAGATGAAAGGCCGGGCCAGCAAGGTGTCGGGGTTTGGGGGTAGGGGGGACCAGTGAGACTGGCAGAAGAAAGCACAGAGAAGATGATGAATGTGGCTAGCCTTTCCAGAGCCAGGCAAGGAAGGAGTTTAGAAAGAAGGTATTTTGCTGGGCAGGCACAGTAGGCAGACACCTGTAATCCCAGTACTTGGGAGACGGAGACAGGAAGAGCTTAGGTTCAAGGCCAGTCTTTGCAACTTAGTGAGATCCTGTTTCAAATTTAAAAATAGAGCTAGTGGTATAACTCAGAGATAGAGAGCCCTGGGTTCAATCCTAGGAAGGAAGGAAGGAAGGAAGAAGGAAGGAAGGAGGAAGGAGGGAAGGAAGGGAGAGAGAAAAGAAAGGAGAGAGAGAGAGAGAGAGAGAGAGAGAGAGAGAGAGAGAGAGAGAGAGAGGAAAGGAGAGATGGAGGGAAGGAAGGAGGGAGGGAAGGAAGGAAAGAGAGAGGGTTGGTTCCGAGCTGCTGGAACTGGTCAGAACAGGCCTGAAAAGAGGGCATGGGTACTGATGGGGAGAAGGCCACACAAGGTACTCTCTCCTGCAGACACACTGTGTCTGCTGCCCAGTGGACCTCAGAAGGCAGCGCCATGCCTGACGTTCCCCCTGCCTCAAGCCCTGAAACCAGTCCTATTTACAGGGACTGACATTTCTCTCTGGGCTCAGTCCAAACTGTTGCTCCTTCAAGGGGACTTGTCTCAGTCACCTGTACAGAGATTTTAGCCAGACCCTCCTAAAGGGGATCCACTCCCCAGAATCACCGGCCCCAACTACACTCTCTGGCCCTGGGTGGCACATATGCACAGCGTGGGGCTGAGTCCCCGAGAGCGCCAGCATAGCGCCCAGTCCCAGGCCAGGGCCTCAAGGAGGCAGGGTATCTGGGAAACCAGAGCCCCAGAATGAGCCTTCCAGCAGCCCACAGGCACAGAGGTCAACTGCACTCTCCCTCTTTTGATGGCATCTCACATGAGTCAGTGGGCATGACAGCTCCCTCCCCTCTGACCCAGCCCCACCACCCTGGTCCACACCTCCAGCAGGACCCACCTGATGAATCTGTGTGTGGAGCAGAGAGCACGGCCCAGGGTCAGCAAGCCCGAGCACTTTGCGTTACAACAGTGTTCTTGCCTGTCACGTGCAAGGTTTCACTGGATTTGAAAAATCCACCATGAGGCTTTTTATCACTCTGTGCCCAGCGCATTGGGGGTTCTGGGAGCCCTATCAGAGCTCTCCTGGGATGGAGGATGGTCCCTGAGGCAGGGTGTTTATGCTGAAGGATGGGTAGGAGCTATCTGGGTAAAAGGGTCATGTGTGGAGAACGGTATTGGGGAACAGTATGGGCAGGGACCCCAGGTAGGCCAACTCCAGAAAAACAAAAATTAACCTCCTCCATGGTAGATCCCTCCTCTTGTAACCCCTATTCTGGAGACTCCAGGAGCCAGCAGGAAACTGTGAGTTCAAGAGGCCTAGTGGTTCTGGCTGATTCTTACAAAATGTTTCATTGGGACAAATTGTGTAAGCAATGGAGCATCTGTTTCCTACCCTAGCATGCAGAATTCATACCTGCTTCTCAGAGCTGTGACCAAGATCCAAGAGGACAAAGTCGCTAACATGATAAAAGAGTTATTTAGACACAGCAGCACCCCAATGAGGCTGCTGTATCCTCTTGTCTCTTGCTGAGCTCCCCACTGTGCTCCTAACTGTGTAGAAACTGCTTTAACGTGGGAGGGACACATGGCCTTATTCCTGTTGTTATGATGAGAGTTTCGCAAAACCTATACAAAACCACAGCTGTGTTTACTATGCCAGCTTTCAAAGGCTGGCTCAGAATTTCCAGGCTGTGTGACAGCGTGTGGTGTAATCCCCGGTGCAGGCCTGGGCAGTGCCTGGGTGGGGCTGGGAGCTGGGGGAAGGGCCCAAAGCCAGGCACAACCCTGAGGGTGGAGGAGGCAGGGGTGGCACTGGGTGGGGCCTGGGCCCACACATCACCACACCCATCAGATCACAGATCTGCCTGATCTCTAGTGCCCAGTGGAAGCAAGAAGTCCGGTCCCTGAGCTGAGGCCAAGCAGCATTCCTTCATCTTCCTGGGAAAGAACAAGATGGCCTGGTGGAAAGCATGGGTAAGTGGGGCGAGCAGGGGAACCAGGTGTTGGAGGTTGGCCACTTGGGAGACCTAAGAGAAAGTAGAGGCAGAACCTGTGCTGAAGTCTTCTCAGACAACACTGCTAGAGGGCCAAGCCCTGAGGAGGAAGCAGGGATTAAGAAACTGCCAGGGCACAGAAGGAATGGGTGCACCGAAGGGACACTCAGAGAAAGAAAGCTTGAGATGTAACGGAAAGCTGAGGGGTGGGGAGTTCAGAGGAAGGTTCCCTTCGGGTTCAGGCCACTCAGGGGAGAGGGATTCACGGTCAAGCTTCCTATGTGGATGCATGCACTTGCTCTTGTGTGGGGAAGAATTCAGCAGACTCTTCTTTGTGGAGGGAACAGTATGTAAAAAGCAGGGAAGGGCTGGGGTTTGGCTTTGGAGAGCAGTAGTTAAGCACAGTGTAAGGGTCCTGAACAGGTTGGAGATGGACTTGCAGAAGCAGGCAGGGCAAACCCGGGCATGGTGGTGCACACTTGTAATCCCAGCATTTGGGAGGCTGAGACTGGAGGATCTCAGTTCGCGGCCAGCCTCAGCTGCTTAGTGAGGCATTCCGCAATTTAGTGAGACCCTGTTTCAAAATAAAGAATAAAAAATAGGACTGGGGCTGTAGCTTGGAGGTAGAATGCCCCCAGGTTCCCTCCCCAGTATCACCAAAAAAAAAAAAAAAAAAAAAAAAAAAAAAAAAAAAGAAAAAGAAGAAGAAGAAGAAGAAGAAGAAGAAGAAGAAGAAGAAGAAGAGGTAGTAGTATGCAGGGCAGATACTAAAGGGCCTCATGTGGCAAGCTAAGGAGTTTGGGATTTAACTGTAAGAGCAATGGGGAGCCATTGAAGGGCTTTGAGCTGGACATTAACCCAAGTGAGTATTCGGCTGTTGGGAGATCCAGCAATGTTCATGATTCCAGGAATTGGATAGTGGACTTGGGCCAGGCATCCTTGACATTTGTCATGACTCAGGAAGGGGTAAAAAGGCCTCAGTGGCCTTGAATGGTTGGAATCCATGCCTTCCAGAGTGACCAGGGGGCTGGGATACAGAGGGCCACACACTGCTAGGAACTCTGGGCTTGGGTCCAGGGCCATATTTGTATTCAGGAGTTGAAACCAGAAGGGGACAAGTGGGTGACATCTCGTGGGCAGGCAGGAGGTTGTGTGCTCTGCATGTCTCATCAGTTTCCTCCCTAGCACAGCTGCACTTCTACTGTACAGAAGGGGAAATGGAGGCTCTGAGCCACCAAGGGGCATGTTCAGGTCCCTCAGAAAGCAGGCTCAGGCCAGAGAGCTCAGTTCTCTTCAGCCTGATCAGCCTGACCCCCAGGCTTTCTGTGGAGAACCCAGCCTGTCCAGCTTCAGGAAACCTCTTTGTCACAATGTAGGGAGGGTCTCTCAGGTGAATCATACTGTGGGTCTGGACCAGTGGGATAGACAGGAAGCCAGGGTGAAGTGGGGCTGTCCTCCTGGCCCTCAGGGAAGCAGCCAAGACAGGGAAAAGCACCAGGACTGCCTCCAGTTCCATCATGGAGGCCAGAACATGACTTCAAGCAGGAGGACACAGCAGGGAGGTCCCAATCCTGGGAAGTGCCCAAAGCCAAGTGTACCCCACAGGACAGGAGTGAGGGACTGTCTGTGCTGGGACCTGGTCAGCCTGGAAGGACTTCCATGACACCCACAAAGTCCTGCCGTATATACACATACCTCTAAGTACCTCTCATTCAATATCTCACTACAATCTCTCAAGCTACAATGCACAGATGAGGAAACTGAGGCACGGATAGGCTAACTAAGAACTGACTTTGCCACACTAGTAACTGTTAGGCCTACAATCTGACAGGCTGGTTCCAGAGCTCACAGTCTGCAGCTCCAGCCCATCCATGGCCCAGGGGAGAGCCAGCATGGGGCAGCAAGTTCACAGGGAGACCCCAATCTGCAGCCACCTGGGCTACCAGGAAGACCAACCATCTTCAGGGTGGGGGCCCCTCTATGCCCCTCTGGAAGAGGTACTTCTGTCTGCAGGCCTGTTGGGCAGCCCCATAACAGGGCAAGGCAGAGATAGGGCCTCTCCTCTGTGCTCTTTACAGGGCTGTTATGAGTCTCATGTTGTCTGGTCTCCCTTTCACTGGAAAAGTATCTGTCCACCGGCCACCCAGGCTAGCTCAGCAGGAGCCAGAGACAGACCTGCAGGGGGGTGTGGAGTAGAACCTTCCAGAACTAGCTTCAATGTTGTTCAGCTCCGATCTCCAGAACATTGCCCCTGCTTTTCTAAAACCCCAGTGTGAGAAGGGACCAGGGACCGCTGCACTGTGGTAAAAGAGCCAGTCAGGGAGATGCTAATGAACACCGCCCCTGAGCCCTGCCGAGCAGGGTACTTCTCCGTGACTAGGTCACACAGCCTGCTCAGCCATAGTCCCTGTGTACTGACTTGGGGGCAGGAGGCCCAGCTAGGCGCTGAAAGCTCAGACCCCACCCATGTTCTCAGACAGCCTGCATTCCTGCGGGTGAGGCCCCCAGTGAGGCACCCCAAGACACCCAGTGTCTGGGAATGGTTGAGTCATGAGTAGGGTGTGGGGGTTGGCAGAGCTCAGCTCTGAGTCAGGCCACGGGTACGGTTCATGCAGCACCGCTTAAGAGATGCATAACTGAGCCCAGCTCCCTCACCTGTAAAATGGGGCATTGACACTCACCCAGTGTGACTGTGGGGAAGATAGTAAGCTAGGCATGGTGTCCGAAGCCCCTGGTACAGGGAAACTCCAGTCTCCAACTGGTGACAGCAGCACATGAGTCTACAAGCAAGAGATACCCTGTACATGTGCGCACAATTGGGTCCCACCTGGGGCCACATTGGCTCTCTGGAAGGAACTTCTACAAGAAGTTATCTCTAATAGCTTCTGTTGTAAAATGTCATGCTGAGAAATGAGACTGAAAGATCTCTCATCAGACATTTGAAGTTCAAACAGAGAATATGAAGAGATGCTTTACCTCTTATTCAGAAGAAATAAGAAGTTCATATAGGTATACCATGGGTGGGCACACTCTGTATGTTTAAGACCTAACCCAGGATTTGGATGGAAGAGAAAATGGATGGATCAATGGAGAGAAAGAAGGGAAGAGGAAGAGAGGGATGGAAACTGGAAAAGAAGATGATGGATAAAAGAAGGAAGGAAGGATTGATTGGATGATTAGATGGAGAATGGAGAAGTAGATGAATGAATGAGTGACTGGGTGGGGGCAATGGAAGAAACAGGTGGTTGTATGAGTAGAAGACCAGACTCCATATGACTGAACTCTCCATGTGAAGAATCTGAGTGTTTCTCAGATTCAATGTCTATCTCCAGTTCCCTTCCACTCTTTACCGTTCCTCCCAGCAAAACACCTACTTAAGAGTGGTCATCCATCTCTTAAGCATCTGAGGAATTATTCAGGCTGCACATCAAAAGAGCCCTCAAGCAAGTCCAGGATTAGAGGCTTGCAAGTCAAAAGTACTCTGGATACCTGGCTTATTTTACAATACTCAGAGTATCCTGTAGTTCTTTCTAAACCTAACCCTCTGCCCCCATGGACCTATGGACTTGCAAACACTCTGAGCTGTCAGGATGATCACCTGGGTCCCTCTAAATCCCAGGTTAGTACCTACTCAGGAGAGGGCAGGCTGACTCAAACCATTCCTTGAAGACAAAAAACCAGGCCCAGCCATATCTGCAGGCTCTCCAGCCATATCTGCAGGCTCTCAAGGCAGCCACTCAGCTCCAGGAAACCTTTGCACTCACTCCCCCACCCTTCCTGCTGCCTGTGGAAGGTGCTGGAGGGGCCTGCTGCTGGCCTTCAGATGGCACAGGTAGGGACAGGAGAATCTTGGTGGCCTCTCCCTGCAAGCTCTGGCCTTGGATGCTCCAGCCTGTTGGCTAAGGAGCTGGAGGGCTCGGTCACTGGCCTGCAGGATCTGAGCTGGTCTCAGTGCCCAGGGAAGATGCCCACCCTGTCAGGGTGGGCTGCAAAGGTTCCTGTCCCTTTCTGCCCTCAAGCAGGCTTGGCTGTCTTGCAGGTTGAACAGGACGGTGTCACAGTGAAGGGCAGCCCACACTTCAACCCAGATCCTGATGCAGAGACACTCTACAAAGCCATGAAAGGCATCGGTGAGTGGGCACCATGGTGCTGTCACTGGAGTGCGAGCCTCTCTGAGGCTTTGCCTCTGTTCACAATCCTGGAAAGCAGATGCCAGGGGATAGCCAGAGATATAGAATGTCCCTATGATACTCTGAGAGTGACTTTGCTATGCAGAGAATTACATAGACCCCGGCTTCCCCAGCAGTGGTCAGTGTCACTCCTGGAGGCTAGAGGGGAGAGAGCAGATGTTCCTTCTGAGTAATGGGGGAGGGGAAGCCATCTGTTGTGTCCTTGTGCAGGCGACTGCATTCTGTCAGTCTGAGCTTCTTCACTCGTACAATGGCCCCAAGAGCTCTGGACCCCTGAGATGGTGCTGGAACTGGGCCTGGTGTGGGCATGAAGAATTGAGTCAGTGGGGCTGAACTGGGGCCCAGGGGCATCAGCCGTGTAGGTTCCACAGCTGCCCCCCATCCCATGTTGGCTGGCCAAGGAATCAGCTCCTTCCTATCTCCAGCCCCCGCCCAGTGCAGCCTCTTGCAGGACTGTGAGTGGGAATAGGCTCACCTGGAGCCCAAGCCCTAGTCTCACCCCACAAGAGAGTCACCCTGTAGCTGGCTCTGCCTGGTGACCTGGGGCATTAGGAACCGCTGTTCCTAGCCACACCCCAGACGCACTCTCACATGCCATCCTCTGCTTCCCGTAAAGTTTTTACTGCATCCCCACATCCCAAATGAGAAATAGAGGCTCCAGAAGGAGCCTGCTTGTCCAAGGCCATGTGGTCCAGGAGCAGCTGGGTTGGGTCTCAGATCCAGTGGTCTGGACTCTGAGTCATGACCTTCCCCAGCCAAGACCAACATGAAGAGAGCAGGATGAGAGCTCCCACTTGTCCAAGCTGCAAAGGTCTGGAGGTGATGTCCAGAGCCATCTGGTCCTCAGATCCCATCGCTGTGAGGCTGGTCCTGGGCTGCACCCCAACTCTATGTGTCAGGGAGGGGAGAGGAAGAAGCAAATTTTCTACGAGTCTTGCTTAACTCCATAAGAATCATCTGGGGCACTTGGAGCTACATGGTGCTATGTCCCCGCTGATCTGCCACCAAGCAGCTGCCCTTCTCAATGCTCACTGGGTGCCCTGGAGGTAGTGGAACTCTCACACTGTTTACCCTACAGGGACCAACGAGCAGGCCATCACTGATGTGCTCACCAGGAGAAGCAACGTGCAGCGGCAGCAGATCGCCAAGTCCTTCAAGGCTCAGTTCGGCAAGGTGCGGGGAGAGCTGGAGCTGCAGCCTAGGAGGGACCCCATTCTCCAAGAAGGCCTTCTCTAGAGCCAGCCCATGGGTATCATGGACATACAGGACATTCTTCTGCTAAAACATTACTCTTTGCTCATCTAAAGTTCAATTTTAACCAGCTTTTCTGTTTGATCTGGCAAGCCTGTTCACAGCTCCACACCCCAGGCTGGTGCCACCCATCTGCAGCTTGGCGTCAAACCTCTCCTACCTCCTCTGCACCATGGTTGTCATGGCTGCTCCTCAGGCTGCATCTTGAATCTCTGTGCTTCCTGACTCCAGGTTTTGCTCATCCAGCTCCCCAAGCCCACCACCTTCTCTTTCCCACACCCCACAATGCAGACCTGGCTCCCTCCACCCCCATGGTATGGGCACTCTCTTCTCACATTGGAGCTACTCACACTGCACCCCTATTCCTTCTGCTTACCTGCACACTCTGCCTGCCCACCACCTCTGGCATAGAGCTAGACTTTTGGAGGTAAGACTAACACAGGAATATATACCACATAGCCATGTGGCCTGGAAGTTTAAACTATTAGTTTAACCCAGAAAGACTGGTTATGAGGCCCAAATATTCCTTTGGAGAAGCCAATACACATTTTTACAGTTCTTTTCTCTCAAACCTCAGTTACATGTTATTCTCTGCGTTCAATATGTGATGTTCAGAGAGACTGAAAAAGTTACCCAGTGGAACTGTAAGCAACAGGGTTGGGGCTTAAATTCAGGTCTAACAAAGCCCTTGGTCTTCCTGTGGTTCTGTGCAAACCAGCTGGATATAGCTTGGTGACCCCTTGTAGAGACACGTAGCTTTAGAGACACAGAAGATAGGATCCTTCCCTCTCACCCTCCCTCCCTTCTTTCCTTGACTTTGGGCAAAGTGACAAGCATCTCATGGTGAGCTAAACACCATGCTACCACCCTCAGAACTTGCAGTCTTCTAAGTCAAAGAAAATTGTCTTTCATCATAAGCTGAGGGTGTGCCCAGTGCTGCCTTGAGTATCGAGTCATAACTCTCCCTGCCTCCCCCCCCCCCCCCCGACTCGCTAAGCAGTTGCATGAAGCTAGAATTCCATTATCTCTGCTTAACAGGTAAGGATACCAATGCTTAGAGAGGCTAAAGAACTGGTCCAAGACACCCCAGCCAGCACGCACAGAGTCCACATGGGACTCCAGCCCTGGGTCCTGGGTCCAGTCATAACTTTGCTGCCTGCAACTCAGTGGCCTGTAGGACAGGTCACCCATTGCCTTTCCGTGTTTCTGACTTAGGATCTCACTGAAACTTTGAAGTCAGAGCTCAGCGGCAAGTTTGAGAGACTCATCGTGGCCCTCATGTACCCACCATACAGATATGAAGCCAAGGAACTGCACGATGCCATGAAGGTACCTCCCCTGAGTCCCTATTGGGAGTGGCACCTGGTCCTGGCTAAGCCCAGCCATGTTTCCACCTGCTGCTCAGGCTGCCACCCAACACCAGGATTGACAGGCCACTCTGAAGCTCAGGCCAGCACTTCTCAGAATGAGGTCAAACCAGGTGTGCAGTGGAATTAGAAAGCCACCTCTGTAGTCCTGTACACAGCCCCTAGGGTCTCCTGTGCTTCTCTCCACTCCTGTTGCTTTCACAGATATTCTATCATTTCTATCAACAGGATATTTGCTACCTGGGCAGCACATTTTACACCTATGATCTCTAATCCCTCCTTCAGGGTAGGGCAGCTTGTTATCCACATTTACAGATCAGGAGGCTTAGGGTCCACAGGCAGAGCCACCTGTCCCAGTCCACCAGCTCAGGAGGGAGAGTTGGAATAGAGTTTACCTGAATGTCCATCACTGAAGACAAATGTGAGGTTCCCCCAGTAACACATCCAACAGAGGCCCCATCACAGTGGGCAGGGTGGGTGCTTCCCAAGGCTCAGGTACCTCAAGAAAAAAGGGTGTGAGCAGAGCCAGAGGCCACAGGCAGAGTGCTCCAGCACACAAATATTTCTATCCCCAGGGCCTAGGAACCAAAGAGGGGGTCATCATTGAGATCCTGGCCTCTCGAACCAAACATCAGCTTCGGGAGATAATGAAGGCATACGAGGAGGGTAAGGGGCCGCAAAGATGGGGAAGGGGCATCGCTTGGGAATGGCACAAGTTCCCTGGCAGGGAACAAGAGCCGGGTAGTGTTCTGGCCCATTAGAACAAGCCCTTGGGGGCTTTTCCACACCTACCCATCTCCCATGTGTGTCAGTGTTGTCCCTGACAGTGAGATTGGACAGGACTCAGACCCAAACTCACAGGCTGCTGGGGAGGGGAACATGTGCCCCACCTGCTGTGGCAGTACTGTTACCACCGGCTGAGTCAGCACTGGACAGGGTGGCTCTCTTCTGGCCATACACTGGCTGACTCAGGGGACTGCATAAGGTCATCTACCCATCACCCCCATCTCTGTGGACCTCCAGTCAACTGTCCTGCATAGTTGCAGGACAAAGAAATTGCAGATGCCATGAAGGCAGAGGCCAGCCAACCCTGCATGTTGGGGACTCAAGGGGAGCTTGCCTGTAGGCTTTGGCTTTGCTGAATGCGGTGATGAAATGGTACAATCAGCAGCCCCTGCCGGGCTCCCTGGCCTGGTCCGCCTCTGCTTTGAGCTTGGTGGAGCAGCCATGTCTCTTCTGGTTCTGAATGATCAGTGGATAACAGACCTCTGCCTGTTGGACACCTAGGCATTGTGTCCTCACCCTGTGCCAATGACTTGTCCTTCCTAGGAGACTCGTATGGGATAAAGTGTGTGTTGGGGGGAAAAAGCTGGAATAAGGAAGGCAGACCCTGGGGACCCTGGGTCTCTACCCATGCCTCCTGATCCTGTTTCCCTGCAGAATATGGGTCCAGCCTGGAGGAAGACATTCAAGCAGACACAAGTGGCTACCTGGAGAGGATCCTGGTGTGCCTCCTGCAGGTATCGCAGCCCAGACTCCTGGGGCTCCGTGGCTTGGGGAGCAGCCCTTGAGTGGAGCTACTGGGGTGGGGCAGAGCCACGGGGCAACCTAGAGGCCTGGGTGCATCTCAGCATGGTGGAAGGGTCCTGACTACAGAGCCCCTGCATCTCTCACCACTCAGCCAGGCGAGGAAGCCCCAGAAATGGAGGAGAACACTTGGTACTGAGGAGGTCCTTTGTGCAGGTCCCATGCCAGACTCTTTTCTAGCTTAGCTCACTGAATCACACTTATTGTGAGGCAGCCCTGCTTCTCCCATTGTACAGATGGAAAAACCAAGGCTTGACTCACTGAAGGTCTCATGGAACTGGCCTGCCCCCTGAGCCCCTCTGCCCCCTTGGCCCCAGCTGTGCTACTTGACAACCTGCTTAGAGCTGTCCCCTGTGTTTCTAGGGCAGCAGGGATGACGTGAGTGGCTTTGTGGACCCGGGGCTGGCCCTCCAGGATGCACAGGTGAGGCTGCACCCTGCCCTTGCCATATGAACTCTGGGGCTGACACCTGGATTCCTCCCCTGGTCCTTCCTCCCATATGCTTGCTTTGACATAGGCTGGGGCCCACCCACCTCAGCAACCTACAGGTCTCTTCCCTAAGATGTCTGAGGAGGAAATGAGAGGTCTTGGGGAGACTCAGAAGAAAGGAAGGAGAGTGATTGGGTTGGGGAGGGGGGCAGTGCTCTGAAGCTCTGTACTACCAGGACCAGCCCACACACCTGGGGCACTAAACCATGCATGTTCAGATCTCTATGTGTCTACCTGCTGGTGGAGAACTTGGTACTCAGCACCACCCAGGGAGCAGAAAGGGAGCTCATTTCCTGAAGTAGCTTTGGTCCCAGTAAGCTCCGGGCTACACAGAGTTGTGGGCCAGGCAGAGCAGGCAGGGGCTGGTTCTCACTTTCTCGCTCTCTTTCACTGGCTGGTTCTGGATGCCCCAATGTTAGGATCTGTATGCAGCCGGAGAGAAGATTCGTGGGACAGATGAGATGAAATTCATCACCATCTTGTGCACACGCAGTGCCACTCACCTGATGAGAGGTAGGGAGCAGAGGAGGCTACACCTGCCCTAATGTCAAATGATTGTTATGCAGCCGTATGCAGTCATAGAGTTTAGGAGAGCCAGAGAGCCTTGACTCTTTCCCTGGCAACTAACATGGAGACAAAGGTGGCACATTATGCAGTCTCTTATCTGTGCAATCTCTAAGTGGAGCTCTCTCTCCATAGTGTTCGAGGAGTATGAGAAAATAGCCAACAAGAGCATCGAGGACAGCATCAAGAGCGAGACCCATGGCTCACTGGAGGAGGCCATGCTCACCGTCGGTAAGAGCTGGGCTCAGTGCCCAGGAGCATGCATGTCTACAGCCACAGGACTCAGCTGTGGGGCAGCATCTAAAGAGAAGGGGCCAAGGGAGGCACCAGCAAGTGACTGAATCCTGGTGCTCACCTTCAGGGACCTTCTCACACCCCAGACTCTCTTGGCCTGCACCTTGAGGCGATTTCATCCCTAGAGTCTCAGGGTGTCCTGTTGAGAACTGTTCTTTGTGCTGCCCACATGGTACCTAGTGCCATGTGAGTATATGTGTATATTTATGTGTATGTGTTTGTATTAGTGTGAGTGTGACTGTGTATAATTGTAAATGTGTGAGTATGTGTATGAGCTGTGAGAATGTGAGTGTGTGCTTTGTGTGTGTGCTTGTGTAAGAATGTGTGTTTAAGAGAATGTGCATGTGGGGATATGGAGAAGTGTGCATGAATGTGCATGTGAAAATGTGAGTGTATGCATGAGTGTGCAATGTGTCTGAGAGATAGTGTGTGTCTGTGTCTGTGTGTGTGTGTATGCACTCATGCACCAGGAGTACCCTAGTTCTGGTTGCAAACCCTGAACAAAGCCACCTTTCTAGACCGGAGCCAGGGGCCCAGGCCCTGCTCTAGTTGTAGATTGGAGAAATGATGGTACATGATTTGAGTTCTAACCAAGAGGTGGGCGGTCCAGCACTGGGTAGCACAGCAGGAAGACAGGTGCTCTTAGGAAGAGCCGTTCCAGGGTACACTTCAGGGTCCAGAGCTGAGACCATAATGGAAAGAGTCATCACATAATGAGACCCAAGGCCCAAGCACAGGGCCTCTACCAGCTCACACAGTGGAGCTGAGGTCGGGAATCCTAGCCTAACTCTGTTTTAGCCCAGCAGCTAGGGAACTCTTATCTTCCCTATCTCTGATGGACTTTCATATCTGGCTAGCTTGACTGTGATGACAAAGTCCAATTTTGTGGAACATCTAGGCACACTTCATGCTCCAATCACAGCCTCCAAAAACAGCCCCTAGATCCTAAATAACAACTCCTGAGGAATATCTTCTGGCAGGGACCAGTGGAGGTGTGCAGGGTCCCACTGTGCTAGGCACTTCCTGTCCATTCGCCTTAAAGCCTCACTCATTCTCATGTCACAGATGAGTCAGGGAGGTTGAGAAATGAAGTCACCCAGCACCATTGAGGCAGGGTTTAAACACACACCTACATCCCTTAAGGCCATACTCCTTCTGTGGCCCTGCCTTAAAATGCTACCTCCCCATACACATGCCAACTCTGCAGGAACAGCCATGAAAGATGCACCATGGGGCCTGCTCTCTGCACCCGGTCCCTGTTGCCTCAGTCCTCCTGGGCTGAGCCCCTTGTCATATAAGAATTCAAAGTGCAGGGTCGCTGATGACAGGGCACTCCAAGGCCAGTGGCACCAAGTAACTGGATTCTTGGTGGTGCTATGCCTGGGTGTGAGATCCCCTGGGTCTAACTGTCCTCTGGTGGGCAAGCTAGCATCAGTAGATGAGCCCTGTGGACACCCCGTGCATCTCACCCTTTTGCTTGCCTGCCTGGGTCTTTGGAACCATGTTCAGTGTCCCAGGCTCCCTTCTCTGATCCACCCTGCCTGGCACAAAGCCTCTCATTTTGGAACTAGACAGAGCATGAAGAAATGTGCTGAGCCTTGTACAATGCTATCCATTAAGCCCTGTGGCAAAACATAAATAAATAAATAAAGTATGCAACGCTGCCTACAACCTCCAGCACTAATGGAGCTCTTCTATCTGCCAGTGAAATGCACCCGGAACCTCCACAGCTACTTTGCAGAGAGACTCTACTATGCCATGAAGGTAACTCTTCTGTGTACACCTCCCTTATGATCAGCTCTACATGGGACCAGCTGCACAGTGAGGGAGTTCAGAGTCTGTCCTTTTCTAACTTCTTGTGCATCTGAAAGGTTTTCTTTCTCAGAGGGCAGACTGAGTCTCGGGAAGGGAAACCACATCTCCCACAGGGGAATTTGAGCAGGTGTGTTCATGGGTATTCATTACACTGAACTTTTACAACAACCTTGTGAGGCCTGTGACATAATTGTCATCCCAGAGGTGGTGAGACCAAGGCTCACATTTAAGGTCACATCAGTGCCAAGTGACAGAGTTCTGACTTGAACCCAAAATACATACGGCCTCCATGAGAGAAGATTTGCTACTGGAGGTCACAGGCAAGGATTGCTGGGAATCAAGTCACCTTTGGAAAGGAGGACTTCACAGGGAGATTGTTACAAAAGGCACAAGTGTCTGGGGTATCAACCTAGGCTTTCCTGTGGTCCGAAAGACCTCCCAAGCCACCAAACTAGATGCACAAGCCACTCATCCCAGGTACAGTTTTCCGTATCTAGAACCAAATTGAAAGAGATGTTTAAATTAGTTCCCCAAGAATAAACTCAGGGCTTACCTTCTCTGATGTGTGGTTATGGACACCACCTGAAGAAGAGTGATAGAAATCTCAAGCCCTCTGGCCATATGTGACCCCAGAAACAAGAGGGGGCTTGAGATGCCCTAGGTTAGGAAGCTCCATCTGACATTTGACCGGTTAGTGATGAGAGTGAGAAGATCCTGTTTGTGAAACGGCCAGTTGATTTTTTTTTATTGTAATAATTCGTGCTTTGTATTTATACATTTTTGTTAGGTAGGCACAAATTGATAAAGACAGATGTGCACACATTTCTCATCTGACCCTATCCCCAATTCCCACCCCGCTCCCTCGCCCTCCCTCCCTCTCAAGTTCAGTTCAGTGAGTGATCTTGATATAATTGTGTAAGTACATCATATGCCGAATGAACCTACCATATGACCCAGCAATTCCACTACTGGGTATATACTCAAAAGAATGGAAACCAAACTATCAGACCGATGCATGTGTATCTATGTTTATAGCGGCTCAATTCACAATAGCCAAACTATGGAAGCAGCCAAGATGTCCATCCACAGATGAATGGATTACAAAACTATGGGATATATACACAATGGAATTTTACTCAGCCATAAAGAAGAACAAAATCATGTTCTTT